>JAPMLY010000288.1:0-60000 GCA_026401115.1 Tetraselmis chui
ACCTCCTTATGAATCGAGGGTCTCAAACCGCGCTGGAAATCATGTACGTTATCTTCTTCGTGACGGTGAGGAAGCTCCAATAATTGTTCTCGAAAATAGTTCGCGTACTTCAGGACCGTGGTTTTCTGTCTCGCTTTGTCCAAATTCAATCTCGCTTGTTCCGCCGGTGTTCTTCCGCAGAATTCCTGAATTAAGGATTTCTCCATCTCAGAAACTCCGGAAAATCCTCCACCGACTTCATCTCCAGTCTGCGCAACTTGGGAGTACCACCACTTCGATAGTGGTCCTTCCAGAAAGCCAGATACCCATTACACTCCTCTTTGCTCTTCAGGGTTAACGCTGTGATACCGTAGATACCCTCGTGCATGTCGGAACCAGTTTCTCAGTTCGTCGATGTTAGTCGTAGCGATGCTCTTGATCTTGGCTGGTTTGACATCGTTCGGCATCATGCTTGGCATCTCTCGCGTCCTCTCCGATCTCAATTGTTCTCCTCGAAGAAAATTCTCCGTTTCTCGGCTTCTGTTCACTCGTCCTTCAAAATGTCTGAAACCGTTGTCGACGTGGTCACGCAGTTGAGATAGCTCAGTCGAAAAAGTGTCAACTCGGTTACTTAGTCGTTGTAGCATCTCGGTGACGTGTACCGACATAGGCTCCATCGTGGGACTCGATCCTTCTCGCACTGTCTGTCTTCTACCATCTGTCGACGTCGGCTGTGTCGGCCCAGAAGGCGCCCCCTCTGGTCGACCATCAACTTCCTCTGGTAGTCTCTCTCCTGCTCGGTTAGACATCTTCGTCTCGTCTAGCTGTTCTGAGGTTCCGAAACCACGTGTGAGGTGCTACTTTGGTTAGGCTAAGTTGGCAACCTTAGACTAATAGTAGAACCTAATCTCTGGATCTAATTATACAGCGTAGAGAGAATTAGTAAGATTGTCTTAGGAACAGGGTTTCTTACAATCTGGGTGTGGCGTGATTCTATTATGTACCGGTCTCTCACCTCTACCAGTAAGTCCCCGTCTTAAATATCCACACCTCAGGTGTTCTAGAAACAGCCTTAGAACCTATAGCTTGTGCTGTCTGCTAACTAAACCAAACTATTACTAGTGATACAGGTTAACTCAGGTTACCTGTACCGTCTATCTAACCTTATCACACAAGCTCTTAGAACTATCTAGAAAAGAACTATCTAGAAGAGATATTGCTAGTAACTCTGTACTGTCGAGGGAAAATACGGCGATACAGTTGTACTGCCGTGATGACAATAAAAGAGTCACTTGATATCGCTAAGATACAGGTACCATTAAGAGGAAATAAATAATGTCAGATACTAGCACTTAGCTAAATGGCTAGGATATGACAGGGGAGAAGGTCTCCGTGTAGTCCAGTCCAGCGCGTTGACTGCACCCCTTGGCGGCGAACCGCGCTTTGAAGCGGGAGACGTCGCCGGCTGTATCCGACTTGACTTTGAAGATCCACATGTTGTTAACGACCATGCGGCCTGGGGGGAGGTCCACAAGGTCCCACGTGCCATTGCTGATTAGGGAGGAATACTCCTGTTGCATAGCGGCTTGCCATTGGGGGGCTTGGGCGCTGTCCAGCGCAGCCCGGTAGGATTTTGGTTCCACACACTCTCGGGCGGAGAGGAGGGCGATGGCAGTAGGGGACGTGCCGGTTGGTGTGTGTGGGGGACCAGTGACAAGGTCGGGGACGTGAGGGTGCTCAAATATGTCCTCTTGAGCTTTGCCTTGTTCAGGATCACAACACGCCGTTACGAGGGTCGGTGGGTAGTCGGAACAGTGGGCAACCATATCGCCGTAGCGAATGGGGTGGGAGTGGAGCCGAGCATGGCGAGGGGCTGCCGGGGGGGGTAGGGGTGTGGGTAATGTGAGGTCAATGGGGTGGGATAGGGGTGAGTCTGCGGGTACGTCTTCCGAAGAGTCGGTGATGGCCGAGTCGACGGAGGGTTGTGTGTCGAAGCCTAGGGTGTCTTCCTGAAAGACAACCCACCATGACGCCGCGAAATGCTTTTTCACTGAGTTTCCGACGTTGTTTGTCGGGGACCTTGGCGAAAACGGCGCAGCCGAAGACGCGGAACTTGGAGGCGTTGGGCACCGACGACGTAAGGAGTGTGAGGGGGACGCCCCCATTAGGTCCGACCGAGCGACTGTACGTGCGGTTGCGAAGGTACACAACAGTGCTGACAGCGCACGACCACATGGAGTTGGGAACGGCCATGTTGTGGAGCATCGCCGATGCATTGTCCCGGATAGTGCGCCAGGGACGTTCGGCCTTGCCGAGCATGTGGTGGGCGTATGGGGCAGAGAACTGCACCCCGACGCCGAGGTGTGCGCACATACGGCGAGTGACAACAGCTTCAAACACAGAGTCGGAGTCAAACTTGAGGACCGGTGCGAACGCGCCCGTCTGGGAGTGCGGGCATGCAAGTGTTTGATGTCCAAGAGGATGGTTTCCAATTCCGAACATGCGTCGTCTTTAGACTTAAGGAACCGCACCCACATGTAGTTGGTGTGGTGGTCGATGACGAGCAAGCAGTAACGGAGGCCATGTGGGGAGGGGACATTGACCGGGCCCCAGAGGTCAGCGGACAGGTTGAGGAGGGGGTGGGATGGCTTCGCGCAAGCGGCTGTGTTGCGTGGTGCAGCTGTGGCTTTGTGAAGTAAGCAAGAGTCGCAAGAAACTTTGGTTACAGCGCTAGCTAACACAGGGCTAGTCGGGACACCGTGATTATGCTGGGCCTGAAGGCTGTGCATGTTGAGGTGGCCAAACCGACGGTGCCACAGGACGGGATCACACTGGGCAGTGAGGGCAACTTGAGGTGAGGCGTCAAGTTCCGCCGGTGCGGATGGGCTGGAAGGGAGGTCCGGCTGGTGGGGAAGGAGGTAGAGACCGTTTCCGGACGGTTCTAGCACACCCATGCCTGTGGGTACCAAAAGCAAACCAGTGTCAGAGTTGGAGGGGAAGATGAATTCACATCCGCTGTGAGTTTGCATCCAGCTGACACTAAGTAGTCTGCCGATACGCTGTGCGGAGCGAGATGATAGGTCAGGGGTGTAGAGTGCATACACAGTGCGGTGAATGAGCTGGCCAGAGGCAAGTCTGACAGAAATCCGCACTGAGCCACTGCCCTTAACGTCAACGCCGACACCGCCCACGCGAGAGGGAGCGGAGGGGGGCGTGAATTTCACGAAGTCATCTCGGAACGCGGTGAGGTTAATCGAGCAGGCGGAATCAACGACCCAAAACTGTGACAGGTTACGACCCGGGGCGAGGGAAGAGGAGAATGCCACAGAGCTGAATGGGACACTCACCTCGTCGTCATCGTAGTCATCAGCGCAGTCCTCGAGGGTGGGTAGGCAGTCGGTGTCATCGGCGGGGGCGTCGTCGGCAGGGACGTCGCTCAGCAGCGCAGCGTGAGCAGAGGGGGTGCCGTCGGCGGCGCCGTACTTCTGGACTGTCATCCTACGCTTGGCGAGATTCCACTTAAGGATAGCGTCATCCGTGGCAGTGCAGGCGGACATGAGATGGTTGAGGCTGCCACAAACGCCACACTTGTTGGGTCGATGGCCGCGAGGGTTACGGTGTGATGGGCCTCGACCGCTGTGCGAGCCGCGGCCCGCAGCGACGAACGCGGAGATGGGAGGGGGTGATATGGCCGGAGCGGGTGTGTCCGGGGCAGGGTCGTCGTCCATGTTGTGCGCGAGGTGGAGAATGCTAGCCATCACTTCATCAGCCGACATGATGTAGTCCGTGTCAAAGGCGTTGATGACGCATTGCTTCGCCTGACCGTGTGGGCCGCTGTTGGAAATACCGCGCAGCATGAGGAGACCGAGGTGGTGGGGGTGGATGGCAACGGAGCCATCAACCAATTGGCATGTGTCGTTGTAGTCGTCAAAGGTCTGGCGCATGTAGTGGACATAGTCACTGAGTGACTGACCAGGGCGCTGTCTGACCGTCAGGTTGTCCAGGAGGGACAAGGAGCGAGCAAAAGACCGGCAGTCGAGGCGTTCACACAGGATGTCCCACGCGGCAGCGGCGCAGTCAGGGCGGGCTGGAGAAACGCATTTCATCGCTTGGTCAGCGCGCTGATTCGCGCTGGCTGCATGGAGAAGCAGCGTGTAGGCGTAGTGCTGTGCTGGTTCGTCGAGCCAAACGCCGGAGTCGCGTATGGCCAGCTGTGGAATGAGGTATGCGGCCTTGATGGAGAGGAAATTAAGGAAGGTCCTCTTCCATTGCTTAAAGTCCGTGGTCGGGCCCATGACGGGGACCGACATCTTCATGGACCGGTTGAGGGCGTCCTTGTCGAAGCCGGGGGCTTCGTGTGCCGCCCGGCCGATGACCACCGGGTCAATAGTGGGGCGACGACGGCCACGGGTGGCGGGGTCGCCATGTTGGACTGGGGGAGAGTGCCGGCCATGAAAGGGAGGAGGTGGGCCACCGGGAAAGGGAGAGCGGCCGGCCATGGGACGCGGCGGGCCGTACGAGTGCGGGTGGTCACGGTAGGGGGGGACGAGGTTAGAGGGCGCCTCCGGGATGTGAGGGCCGGGGTGGTGAAAGGCATATCCAGCGGGGGGGAAGGGGGGAGGTGGTGGGAGGTGATCAACCTGGAGGGCGTGACGCGAGGGGTCGTGGTGCGCATCGGCACGCGAGGGCTCGCGGGGCGCATCGTGACGGCGCTGTGCGACTGTGGGGTCGCCAACAGGAGCTGCATGAGTAGCAGCAGCGAAGACTGTTTCTGCGTCCGGGGGGACGTATCCAGGCTGGGGATGTTCAAGCAGGGGGAGGGTGTGCACGTCGTGGCTGTCCCGGACGGGTTCGAGCTGAGCATCGTGGCGGCGCTGAGCGACAGGGGGGTGCGGATTAGCACCCGCAGCAGCAACAGCAGCAGCCTCGGCCGACTGCGAGTCGAGACGAGCTGTTAAGCGCGCCACTTGCGCAACGAGCAGCGCGAGAGTATCCGGGGGGTGATCGAGGTTGCTCTGTTGAGAGCCTGAGTCAGGGGAGTCAGGAGGTGAAACAGGCGGAGTTTTCGGCGCCATTTCGACAGAGGGCGAAAAAGAAAGAGCTGAATAAAAAACAGGCAGCGGTAAAAACCGCTAGCCGGACTCGTGCCTAACAGCGGTTTGCAAAGAGACGGCCTGATGCCCGCCGACCCCTCGGCCTGTAGCCCCGGGGTGTCTCAGAGCACCTTCTCTGTATCCTCCACCCAGTGTGGGGCACAAGTCGAGGCCAAGGCCAGGACAGGTGGAGCGCTGCGCTGGTGGCTGAGTCGCTAGGATAATATAAAAATAAAAAGGTAAGCTACGGCTGGCGTGCAACCTGTGGATGCGTATTCACCCGATGGTGCGCCCCCCCGTTCTCCAGCTTGGACCTGTGTGCACCATGTCCACACACGACGAGTGCGTCGGTGTGGGTGGCTGGCTATCTCCGTCGAGTGGCTGACTTAAGAGGGGTGGTGGCGGGTTTTAAATTGCAGTTTATACTGGCGATACCGCCGACTACAAGTTGAAAGTACTAGGTGTCTAGATAAACTTGCCTTCTGCGGGAGAGCTGTCGATCGCAGCTCGCCGAACCAGGTTGTCGCGCGTGAGTGACGTGAGGCGAGGGCCCATAACCTATTGAACCATGCAAACACAGTTAGTGTGGAAGATAACTTACGCAAACGTAGTTACAGTCACAGTCCCGCAAACGGAACAGTTACGGCGACAACTAGCCTACAGGCGTGGTGTCGGGACAACAGAAGTGAGAGAGTTGTAGCCTAGCGACAGCTCTGTACCGAGTCAAACAGTTTATCGGTATGTCCGATCTAGGCATGTACTAATCATATCTAGAGTAGCTTACAATAGCTATCTGCAACTAATACGTATACGGTATTACTTACAACAGGGTGCGCTCGCGGGCCCGTCAACATCCCCTCACCTACCCGTGGTGGGCGCTGGAAACCCCGTAGCCGTGCCATGCCTAGCGCGGTTGGGGGCTAAGAGGGCCGACAGCTCGATCCGCATGATCATCAGCTGTCGGGAAGGCCTTGTACAAAGGGCTTTTGAAAAAATAATTTCTGTGCGATACCGGCACCAAGATCTCCCGCTCGGTCCGTCCGATATGTTTTTTCGCATACAGACACTCCTGAATACACTCTTACTTTGCGGGGTGGGACATGTAATACGGCAGCGTTTGAAGGCGAGGAGGGTACGGCCGGATCATGGGTGGGAGGCGGGTGTTGGAGTTGGTGGTGGCCAACCGGTAAGCAGCGCCATGAAAGGGCGCTCGCTAGCCGTCGACCAACCCTGTGTCAGTCCAACCTTCCCGAGGGGTGAGGTAAGACATGGCACATGATGGTGGCCAATCGCAGTCGGAGGAGCGGCCCTGTGAGGCGGCGGCGATCCTCATGATCAGCCGCCGCCGGAAAGCCATGTACGGAGGGCTTTTTCGGAAATTTGAATAATGTCCGTACCCGGCGTCGAGCTAGCTGGGGAGCAGCACCAGGGAAGGGCGCTCACTAGTGAACCGCTACGTCGACAAGCTTCATCTCCCGGGGGGAGGAACTGGCTTGGGCGGCAAGGAGGACGGTCGCGACGGGAGGAGCGACACGATCTAGCGGCGACGACCCTCTGGGTCGGCGCCGCCGGAAAACCCCGCACGGAGGGTTTTGTATAATTTCCGGGCGCCCGCGGCCCGCCGGATCCGGCTACGGTGACATGCCCCCCCCCCCCCTCTTCGACACCCACTGCCCCGACAGACCTTCATAATCCTAGGATTCCTTGAGCGTGGGCCCGGGTGAGCGCGGAGGCCCCCGCTCAAGCAAAGGCTGCTCGGTGGACGCGTGATCAGAGGGGGGAGGGTGCGGCCACAGGCCGGACTAAGCGACAGGTACCCGGGTACTAGACAGAGAAAAAACCGAGGAAATGAGCGGGGAAAATTCAGGCGCGGAGCCAGGAGCGCTATTTTTTCTATGTCTTTGTGTCTCGGTCCCCCCCACTTGTCCTCGAGGTGACGGGGGACCTCGACAAGGAGGACCGCCGCGTCGGTGGACGCGGCAAGACCTTGGGGCGGGGTTTACGGGATTGGGCGGCGGGATCGACGAGCGACCGCGCGAGGAGGGGTTTTTTGCCAGCCTTTCCCCTCCTACCTTCGGCAAGACCGAAGTCACGCGGGAGCTAGATTAGGCTGGCCCGTCGTCCCTCCCGAACGCCGACCGGCCTAGGCCGGTCGGCACCCCGGTTCGGCGGGAGCGGGCCGTGCATCGTGAAGGTCGAGCAGCAGTTTAGTTTTGCATTTCTCGACAAGTGGGTTTATTTTTAGATCTGTTTTTCTTGATTATAAAATTTTTACGCTGTTACTGCTTAGGCGGGGGGACTGTGGCAATTACTGCGGTTTCTTACAGTTTTTTTAACTCCCGAAGAACGTCGACACACAATGTAGCTTGGTGTGTCGATAGGTGTACCTGGTCGAAGAGACCCGGGCCCAACTTGCTAAAAGTTCTGAATGGCGACGTAGAGTGGCCCGAGAGACAGCAGTCGGTCCAGTTTGCCGGCACATGTTGTAAACAATTTCAATTTCAATTTCAATTTCAATAGATATGACAAGGTGTGGTACATGGAAGCGTAACTGTCAACATTAGTGTAATACCGAAATTTCTGTCGTAGTTTGGTACATATGTGGTATGTGGCCACATATATCAACTATGCTTTTTCGGTGAGCCGGTAAAGTGCACGCCTAATACGCGAAAGGTCGCGGGTTCGATGCCCGGTGAGGTCGATCATTGTATGTAGGCGTGTCACGGCCCAAGAAGAACCCCCACCTTCCACATTGGTTTCGGAGCCGGGCCGCGGTCCGGGGAGACTCCGGGGGGGGGGGGGGGGGGGGGCGTGGTAGTGTCGTAGATTGGTACATATGTGGTATGTGGCCACATATATCAACTATGCTTTTTCGGTGAGCCGGTAACGTGCACGCCTAATACGCGGAAGGTCGCGGGTTCGATGCCCGGTGAGGTCGATCATTGTATGTAGGCGTGTCACGGCCCAAGAAGAACCCCATCCACATTTCGACGTATCAGCGTCATCGAAACGACACGCATCAAGAGAAAGGCATGGCTTAAAAATTCTTTTAACCCTAAACCCCGATCGGCTGAGTGTGACGAGTATAGTCATGCAACCGTACATTGCATGAAAGTGTATACGTACTCGTTACTAAATCCAATTCGTGCTTTTCCATCGGAAGGGCGTACAATGTGGGTACGTCGCTATTGCAATTCGATGCGTACTATACTACAAGTACCTCCCGGTACGCACATGTACGCACAGTAAAGCTAACCAACCATACGACGCGCCGATCGAGGTTTCCAATGCCGGACAAGCCCCATCGCTAGTCCAATGGTGACGGTTGGAGAGCCCAAGCACATGACACGTAGATCAAGCGAGAACATGTGCAAGATAACTAGGCGAGAGCTACTTAAGCCTAGGGCAATAGAGGCAGGTGACAAAACCATTTAACAATTCCATTGGTCAATTGTAATATATTGTTAAATACTAAACTGTGAAGCATTCTAACATCCTCTCCTCCATCTGTACCCCCACCCTAGGAGATAGCAGTAACAAGCATAACAAAACATAATTGTGCCCGGAGTTAGCTCTTAGCAAGCCAACTGCCACATTGGTTTCGGAATTGGTTCGGTCTTACCCGACGAAGAGTATGTCGATGTTGCCGTTCGTGAGTTACATGAGGAAACGGGCCTTCTTTTGACATATGGTGATTTAACCTTGCTGAGTAATAATTCGGCTGTCATAGTCTACGACGATGACGCTGGAAGATTAAAGTATAGATATGGTAAAACTAGCGACCGGCAGCTACAGGAATCCAACGGTTTGTATCGCTCCAAGAATATTCAGCGACAATGAGATCTCACTAGATCTCACGATCTCGCAAGCTGTCGCTAACTCGGAAATTATGAAATTGAGTAGCGATATCGGCTACGCGCTCAGGACGAACATATTACGCATGAAGCGAGCTGGCGTACGCAATGTGTATGACATTGACGGAGAAACTCCACCACATTAACAAATTAGACGTTAAGCGCTATGCTATCATCGGTATAAATCGTTTTTTTCATAAACGATTTATCCAGCACAATGTTTTATCTATGACCAGTTATCTACTTACAAAATATAAGAAATATATCATAAATTCATAATAAGCATATCTTTACAATTGCTCTCTGTCGTGTATGAATTGCAGCAAATGGTAAAAGCGGACAGGCGGATTAATTTAAGGGATACTTCAACCAATGCCACAAAACGCCATGACGAGTATTAACAACTAGCCTATACATATCTAAAGACAGTTTTGTGCCGTTGTTCAATCGCAAGGTGTAGCTTTCTAATAGTGTTCTTCGAGTGTGAAATTTTGCCGTCGTTTAAATTCGTTCTTATGCGCTAATTTATCACCGCTCATGTTCTCGTATGATACGTGACAGTGTCTTCCACGGGTTGTCTCCCGCCGTGGATAGTGTGGCAGTTTGCCTATGCTAGCTAACTCCTATCACAAATCAATGTTGTTGCTTGTTACTGCAAGTGGAAGTGCAAGTGCCGAGATGTTCATATTTAGAGTTTACTAACAGATAATTGCAACTAGAAAAAAAAATAGTGTAGTATGTCACCTCCCTCCAATGCACTACTAGGCTTGAATAGGTTTTCCTAGTTGACTCCCGCCTAGTCTCGCATGCTCTTTGTGCCTTCCATTTGGGCTCTCGTAACGGTCTCAACAGAGTGGCGACGTAGCATGTTTGTTTCGGGACACAAGACCATAGCGTCATATACCTTGTTAGAATTAACTATGCATATTGTAAGTACCATGAGGTACTAGTAGCGCGTTGTCTATTGTACATTGTCCTCGAGTTGTAGCAGTGGCGACGTAACCGCAAGCACGTCCTTCCGATGGAAAAATGCGGATCAAATTAGTAACGAGTGCATGTACAATGTCATGTACTATACTCTGAAAGGACAATAATTGTCATAATAGCATGGCGGGCGCTTCTTACATGCTCCATCCGCGCATTGACATAGTAGTATTTTTCACCATTACCCCGCGTTGGGCCGCTCGCTAGCACCTTACCCTTAACATGCGTGGGTATTAGTGGCATAATACCAAGTGGACCAATTAGTTACCGTAATTATCTAAGGTTATTTTACGTCATCGATGGGAGCCAACCACGTGCACATCCTTGCACTTCTGTCAGGTCATAAAATCATAGTACATGTCTCGTGTTATTGTGTCACGGCTACACGATACCGTTTGTCGCCTGATTCCCATTGTTCTCTAGCATGTCTCTTGATTGGATGTTTTGACCATATCGCCATCTTTATTGCCCTCTCAATTCTCATGGCAATCGTGAGCGTGCCTCCCTTTAATGGAGCGATTTCTCTTAACATAACTTTCATTTCTTTACTTGCGATGAGCTTACTTCTCAGCAAAGCCGCGTTGCATAAAGAGTAGTTAAGCTCGCACGCAAAACTCATTCCAGCAGCGCAAGGAGCGCACGTACTACCGATCCGCCGCAATGCTTCAAAAAAATCGGAGTGCTCTACCGCCTCAATTTATTTTATGGCAATTTATTGTCCGAGTGAACCAGTGCGTGACATTCGAAACATTTTAGTTAGGGGCACACTAATTCGAAATGAAAGACATTCGCCATGAGTCGAGTGGGGCAGTCCTAACCCAACGGTTAAGTCTCTTGCCATGAGCCACACTCGCCGGCACATTCCACGTATTGGGCCACAAGAAACGCAAAGTGCATACGAGACGCGGCACGACTTGATTTTAAAGTATAATTAAGGTAGAAAACCGCAGAATTTTTCCACTTGTTTTGACTACTTTCTCTCCCATTCTCCTTGCTTTGTGGTAGCCTTAGAGTCAAGACGGCGAGGATCTTGTTCAACGGAGTCTTGAAATCCTATTATTTGATATAAATTAAGGAGTGGCAACCAGCAGCAAAGGAGGGAAAACAAAGTTTTGAAATGCCCAAATTTATTGTTTTATTTAAATTGTAATATAACGGCTAAAATACTGTACGGCTAAAAGGTACCGTACTGAGCTCTGCTCGTTCTGCAGGTACGGGTACCGCTTGAGTAGCGGACTCAGTATATAAAGCCAGTACCTAGGTACCGGTAAAACTATATTGATCGCTGATAAAATACTCAGTACTCAAATTATTATTCAAATAATGATACGAGAAGTATAAATTAAAATAATATTGAATATTGTCAAATAATAGTCATTGTGAATCATATATAAAAATATCAACGATAACATCATACGTACTTTCGTCCTGCTGCCCTACCATTTTTCGAGTAATACAAAGGGTTTTAAAATTTGTCGCATCATGTCGCCGCGACGGCGGGACTCGTTTACGGGGATCAGTGCCGCCTTAGCAGTACCATGTGCCACAGGCCAGCAAGCAAATAAGCAGTGGCAGTTGCAGTGCCTTAATGAAGCCAGTAGCCTCTAGGGAGGTCGGTTTGAGCGTTCTCTTATCGGGCAGGGCCGCGATGATGGGATGCCGCAAAATGGGATGCCAGCGGTGCGCTGGTGATAGCTGGACGTATCAGCAGGTCGCTGGGCGGGTCCCGAAAGTGATAATATTATGAGTTTCAGAGCCAAGTTAAATAATATTATGAAATCCACGTATGCTCGCGGTCGCTAGACGTATCTCTTCATGTCCCTGGACGTACCGTTTCTGTCGCTGGGAAGTCGCTGGAAAAAAATTAGCGAGTAATATCACCTGCTTATACTGATTAATACTGGTATTTCCTCCAAATAGCAGCTGAGTATCTCCGGATACAGGATTAGAATAATGACAAGAAATTCTACATAGCGATAGGTCGTATGACGAGTAAAGCGACGAAAGGAGCGACCTCGTAATAATTGTTTACAAACAAAAGCAGTGGAGGCCACCAAGCGAAAAAGAAGAAAGGAGGAAAAAACAAATATTTAAGAAAGGAGCGAGCTCGTCATATTATTAGCCAGGGAGTCACTCGGGTTACCGTTTATCAGTAGAATTGTAACAAGAAATTGGAAATTGGAAATTGTTCACAACATGTGCCGGCAAACTGGACCGACTGCTGTCTCTCGGGCCACTCTACTTCGCCATACAGGACGTATTAGCAAGTTGGGCCCGGGTCTCTTCGACCAGGTACACCTATCGACACACCTAGCTTCATTGTGTGTCGACGTTCCTCGGGAGTTAAAAAAACTGTAAGCAACCGCAGTAATTGCCACAGTCCCCCCGCCTAAGCGGCAACATCGTGATAAATTTGTAATCAAGAAAAACAGATATAAAAATAAATCCACTTGTCGAGAAATGCAAAACTAAACTGTTGCTCGACCTTCACGATGCACGGCCCGCTCCCACCGAACCGGGTTGACGGCTGGCCTAGGCCGGTCGGCGTTCGGGACGGACGACGGGCCAACCTAATCTAGCTCCCGCGTGACTTCGGTCTTGCCGAAGGTAGGAGGGGAAAGGCTGGCAAAAAACCCCTCCTCGCGCGGGCGCTCGTCGATCCCGCCGCTCCATCCCGTAAACCCCGCCCCAAGGTCTTGCCGCGTCCACCGACGCGGCGGTCCTCCTTGTCGAGGTCCCCCGTCACCTCGAGGACATGTGGGGGGGACGACCGAGACACACAGACATAGAAAAAACTAGCGCTCCTGCCTCCGCGCCTGATTTTTCCCCGCTCATTTCCCCGGTTTTTCTCTGTTTGGTACCCGGGTACCTGTCGCTTAGTCCAGCCTGTGGCCGTACCCTCCCCCCTCTGATCGCGCGTCCACCGAGCAACATATTCTTGAGCGGGGGCCTCCGCGCTCACACGGGCCCACGCTCAAGGAATCCTATGATTATGAAGGTCTGTCGGGGTAGTGGGTGTCGAAGAAGGGGGGGGGCAGGTCACCGTAGCCGGATCCAGCGGGCCGCGGGCGCCCAAAATTAAACAAAACCCTCCGTGCCGTGTCGCTCCTCCCGTCGCGACCGTCCTCCTTGCCGCCTCAGCTAACTCCTCCCCCCGGGAGATGACGCTGGACGACGTAGCGGCTCGCTAGTGAGCGCCCTACCATGGTGTTGCTCCCCAACTAGCTCGACGCCGGGTACGGACATTGTTTTAGTTTCCGAAAAAAGCCCTCCGTACATGGCTTTCCGGCGGCGGCTGATCCTGAGGATCGCCGCCGCCTCATATAGCCGCTCCTCCGTCTGCGACTAGCCACCGGCCTGTGCCATGTCTTGCCTCACCCCTCGGCAAGTTCAACTGGCACATAGCTGGTCGACGGCTAGCGAGCGCCCTTTCCTGGCGCTGCTTCCCGGCTGGCCACCACTAGCTCCAACACCCGCCTCCCACCGCTGATCCGGCCGTACCCTCCTCGCCATCAAACGCTGCCGTAGTAGAGGCCCCACCCCTCAAAGTAAGGTTGTATTCAAGAGTGTCTGTATGCGAAAAAACATATCGGACGGGCCGAGCGGGAGATCTTGGTGCCGGTATTCGCACCGGATTTTATTTTTTTCAAAAGCCCTTTGTACATGGCTTTCCCGACAGCTGCTGATCCTGTGGATCGAGCTGTCGGCCCTCTTAGCCCCCTACCGTGCCAAACATGGCACGGCTACGGGGTTTCCAGCGCCCACCACGGGGAGGTGAGGGGATGCCGACGGGCATGCGAGCGCACCCCCCTCCGGGGCCGCCGCCGCTGCGCCGCCGGCGGGCGCCTTGTAACAAGAACCCCTCTTTCAAACATCCACTCTATTATTCCTCCCACTAGGAAACGATCCAGAGAATGGGCCCCCGATGCCGTTCGTCCTGCTAGAGGGCGAGTGGTCCCACAACACTCTGGACTTCATGTGGAAATAAAAAACGCTTATGACTCGGATAAATACTTGCTTACCCGGAAATCTCTGCCTACTTGGCTCGTACGTCAATCGAATGGACTCTTGTACGCCTACGGGACAAGACTGTATGTTCCGAACGTCTCTACATTGCGATCAAGAGTAATGTACGAACTACACGACGTACCGACCGCGGGACATCCTAGTATTCTTAGACTATTGGCAGCAGTGACCCGAACGTTTTGGTGGCCTAACATGAAGCGGGCATGACAACACTATGTACGCATCTGTGTTACTTGCCAACGTAACAAGGCAGCGCGCCACAAGCCCTATGGAATCCTTCAACCGCACGAGGTACCGACCAGGCCCTTAGAACACGTATCGCTTGACCTTATTACGGACCTTCTTGAGTGCGATGGGTATGTTGCTCTGGTGGTATTCGTCTATATGCTTACGAAACGGACGATTGTCGAGCCAATTACAAAAACGATTACAACGGAGCAATTAGCGAATTTATGCACCGCGCTGTATTCCGGCATTTTGGCTTACCACGGAAATTAATATCCGATCGAGATCCCCGGTTTATGAGGAACTTCTCGCAAACCCTATTTAGGGTTGTTGGCACCAAGCTTAATATTTCTACGAGCTATCATCCTCATACATATGGCCAAACCGAACGAGTAAATCAGACATGGGAGCAAGTCATACGTTGCTATTCCACCCCTTGCACGACGACTGGGTTCAACACCTTACCAACGTGGAGTTCGCCATCAACGCAATAGATTCTACGTGGACCCCATTTAGCATCACCAACAACACTAACGCCCCTAGTTGTGGTCATGTGCCCACTAAGACCAGAAGCATCAGCTGACCGCCAACGAGCAGCCGCAGCACCATCACTAGCAGCAGCAAGAGCAACGGCAACAACCCACCGTATGTCCGCTTGCTGCTTCATCAACAACAACACCAGCCGTGCGCCGACCGGCACGGGCAGCCTCCCAAAAACCCGTAGCGGCAGGTGCAGCTCGCCGCCCACTAGCAGCAACACTAGCAAGTCGCCGCCCAACAACACCCGCACCCCCACATCCGGGCCGACTCGCAAGAGGACGACGGGCGGCACGTGTAATATAGGCCCAATTGTTGGCGCGTACGACAGAAGCCCAAGAGCCATAGGGGGGTAGAGACAAAGCGGAGCGAAGAGGGCGTCGCGCAAGATGACGAGGAGCGGCGCGGCGGCCCGATGCGGAAGTACATGCAACGGAAATAGGGGGGAACACAACAGTCCACGCACGGACCGTAGCACGGGCACGACGAGGAGCAAAGACACGACGGGGAGGTCCCGACGCGAAGGACAAGTCGAAATGAGAAAGAATAGACGGAGAAGCCAATCGGGACGGCCCGAGAATAAGACGCGAAGGCCATGCCATGACAAGGCTTGGGGAGCAACGTAGATCGCTAGAGGACGCACAAAGTCAACCCCCTCCCTTGCCTCCCCGCTACGAGCAGGGAGGAGGGAGTGAGGGGAAGGAGTAGGCGGGGGCGACTTGCTTGGGCACCCCTGATGAGGGGGAGGGGAGGAGGTATCATGCATCCTCCATTAGTCACCAGTTTTGCGCAAGAACGAACATTATTTCTCGCGATGCAGAATAGTTTAACTTACAAAACAACAATTCAAAGTACCCTCGCAGGTTTGTCTAAAAACACTTACCCGTTCATGTTTACTAACATTGAAACATGCTCGCCGCAATGTTTATTTGGGCCGGATGCAATTTTTTTGATTACAAGAGAAACAACATGAGCACGGACAGGGAGAAAGGGACGGGTAGCAAAAGGGCAAGAGTGACAAGAACATCACGATTATTACCCCTTATTATTGTTGCATCAATAATGATCTACCTCAGGTTCAACTGATATTTTACAGCAGATATTATGTAACCTGCTTTACCTGCGTCACCTGCGTCACATGCGTAACGTTACTGCTCGGCCAGCTTCCTCACCGACAACGCTCGTGGAATATCCAATCATTTGAAGAACATTCCAATACATGAGGCCCAGACAACTCGACAAGCATCAGAAGAAACCCACTTTTTACAGATTTTCTCTTTTTTACACTTCGTCTGACCGTTTGTCAACTGTATGCTGTAAAGTAGTGAGCAACCTAATACGAGTACCCTGTCCTTTACTTACGATGTACGGGAAGCATGTCAGTCGTGCATTGCGTACCTCGCGTATCTGTCGCGCGTATATATATGACTTCGCGGCGATCGGGTCTCATATACTGTCACACCGAGGGAGATGGGGCCATGAGCAATCTCAGTAAATATGACGCCCTCTACCCCGCCGGCCAAAACATTTCTTGTGAATCCACTTGGGCGACGGTGGGCCAATATGAGTATCTGAAACCGCATTTATCCCCGCTCGAAAGTGTGCTTATAACCTGTGTGCTGCTGTGTCTTCCGCGCCGCTCGAGTTCCTCCGCATACCACCGAAACGGCGATACTCCTTATATTGCGCCCGAGTGTTCGTCTCCATCGCTGTGCTCTGTGCAGTGACTAAATTCGTAGCACCATCGGCGTCTCATCCACGGGTCTCTGGCGCCGGATCGACGCTCTATGCATCAGATTCACGACAGCTGAGCTGGTTGCAATCATACATCTGTCGCGTGTGCGTCGTGCGTGCTACGGGACGGCAGTATGCCGGGCCAGGAAGGCGGTAGTATGCCGGATGAGCTGTGGAAGGCGTGGGCGGGTATGTTCGACGAGGAGCTCCCGGAACAAGAGATAGCGGAAGTGGCGGAGTCCATGGCGGCGGTGGACGCCTCCAAGAGTGTAAGCCCTAAGGATATCAGGATGGATATTCCGGAGGGTCAAGCGATGCCCAAGCCCGTGAACAGCGCGCCCTCCGCAGGTGGCTCCCGCCCGTACGGGCTTCGGAACGCGAGCAGCATGTCGAGCGCTTTTGGCTCCCGTACCATGCAAGCCGGTTCCCGTACCTTCCAGCCCGGGTTGCGTAGGACGCTGGAGGCGCAGCGAAGCCAAGGCAGTATTGGTCAGCGGCCGGCAAGCTTAGGTGAAGCAAAGCCTTTCTACACTCGGATGTTCGCGCGCGAGGGGCACGGGCTTGGGCTCGCGCACGCGGGGCACGCGCCCGCGCCACGCGCCGATCTAAGGAAAGAGGAGCGCGTGCCGGACAAAGTGAACGGCAGCACCATCCTGACGCAGCTGCTCGAAATTGTCACCGACTGGTCTGACGAGGAGCACAACCTCACGATGTATCTCTCCTTCCAGGTCTCTAACCCACGCAGCGCCCTCTCAAAGTGTCAACGGCGGTCTCACCCTGAAAACACCATCGGCTTCCGAAACCTGTTCCCGGCCCTAAGACATACTTGAACAACTTACAAAAACAACCATAAACCCTAAGTATGTACACGCTGTTCGTTGTTCTGCACTGACAGGCTAAGTGGCATGATCTTTGCCCCTGTGCGGACAGGTGTATCGTAACAAGTGTGCGAGGTTTGAACAGCTGATGCAGGACCTCATGGTTCTCCAGGCCCAGCAGTTCACCGGGTACAAGGGTCAGTCAGTCGGCCTCATTTCCCTTCCATGCCCTAACTCATAAGTACATCAGCACCCCGCCATCCACATTTACCACCACCCCCTTGCTTTCTCCCTCCCCGTGCTCACCTCAGGGACGCTGATCTATCGGCCGGATGAAGCACGGCAGGGCTCCAAGGAAACCTTCACCTACGTCCTGGACATCCGTTACGTGGGCGCCAAGAACCTTTGGTGCCCCCCTCTCCTCCCCTCTCCTCCCTTTCTTTGCGTGGTTGCTCTACCATTTTTCCGCTCTGACGTTGCCCGTGCCCCACCTCCCACAGGCGCTGGCTACAGTCGCCCCAACGCGCCGCGGTGTTGTCCACTGGGCAGGCCGCCGAGCTGTGGGACAGCGAGTCCAGCATGAGCTGCATCCATGAGGGGCTCGTCTCCACCATCGGTGCGCCTCCCGCCTCACGGTTAACCAGACATCCCAGCTCTTAATATTCTCGTCCGTTCGTGTATCCTGTTGTTGCCATGGCTCTGCGCCAATTCCACCATTGTCAGTTTTCTTAGTTGGATTCCGTTTGAATGTGCGTCCCATTTTGCTTATATGTGTGCTCCTTTGGTTTGTCTTTCTTGATTACCCGCACATGTACATGTGCTCCTCTTCATCTCAATAAATTGATGCATGATTCAATTTTCGGTCTTTTTGTTTAATATATTCGTGCTTAATTTTGAGTGAGCATTTGTCCTTATTCATACGCTTACCTTTACCCTACCCTACTTTGTCCCGTTTTACCCTAATCTATCCTACCCTACCCTAAAATACCCTAACCTACCCTACATCGATTGACGGTCTATCTCTGCTGATCGGAAAATTTAAATTGGTTACAGAAGCGGTGAAAGGCCGCCAACACAAAAAGAAAGGAAAGTAAATATTATCGACTCTTTCAATATGGTAATGACATTAAAGTTTTTTATTGACAATTTATTGACATTTTTTTTCATAAATCTCCATTCTTCGGTTTCAGTTGAATGTGACATATGTATATTGCACAGCTTATTCGATATTGCCGTCATTTGCATTGGCTGCTTCTCACAATAGTCAGTGAATTTATAAATCTGATTTTATCCGACGACCCAAGTACCACCGTCGAAATCTGCCCCTCCCCTCCCCACACTCACACTCACACTCACGCGACTGACTCCCACCGGCGGCCCGCCAGACGACGTGTGGAACACCGACCAGGATGCGGAGGAGGATGGTGCGACGGAGGCGAGCGACGCGGTGCACACCGTCAGGAAGCCCGAGATCGCCAAATGGCGCGTGATCCTGTTCAACACGCTGAACGTGTGGGTGTCGGTGCTTGTGGTGGTGTGGCCCTACGGCACCATGAACCGCGTGATGCTGGACATGGGCTGGAACTGGGCGTGGCGGCAGTGGTGGATCGTTGTGCTGGCGGTGGTGGAGGTGCTGTGGCTGATGGTCCCCTTCTCCCAACCCTACGCGAAGTGGTTCCTCCTCCGCAAGCGTCCCGACTTTCCCATATTTGACAAAGAACCCCTCCGCAGCTGGTATGAGGTCAGCGCCCCCTCCCCTCCTCTGCGCCCCTACCACTTGCATGCACTCACAGTGGCACAATGTGTGGGCACACACTGGCATTAACCACTCACAGACTCAACAGCAGCCAGAAGTGTTTGACGCATATCCACACACACACACACACACACACACACACACACACACCATGAAAGACACGCGCATCCTATTTGCATACAAGCGCTCGCGAACACATCCCTGCTGACAAGAAGTACAAACAGTCGTGCATGAAAACACACAGTACACATCCAATCTCCATTTAACTTCCATTCTCCGACTCATTGCATTGCATTGCATTTCCAACCATACCCCCAGCAACACGCCCGCTCACAGTTGGCATTGCAACAAGCGCAATCAGCCACTCGCAAGTCAAATCAAATCACGCAGCGGCGCGCCAATGCCTGCTTCCTGCTAGTCACTCATCACACAATCACAAGCACATACTCATTAAACACGATGTATACACCCATTGACCCAATCCCAAACACGATTATGCCACAAAGGTAAAGAACGAACCGAGCACGCTCCGCCCGCGCCCACCCGAGGCCCTAATCTTTGAGTGTCTCTTCCTTCAGGGGTTTGGGATGTGCCGGCCAAAGTCTTCCGCCCCCAGCGCTCCAGTCACCCAAAACCCCGTGATCCAGGGCTTTCTGACCAAACTGGACAAAGCGGCGGCGCAGGCGAAGCAAAAGCTGGCCCGCAAGTATCCCTCTGTGAAGCGGCGCATCGCGGGCATCGCGTCCGTTGGGGTAGGAGGCGGTGGGGGGGCCAAGCTGAAGAAGCAGTACACCCGCGCGGAGACGATGCTGGGCGTCGCGCAGTCCATGGCTGAGTTCTCCAACATGGCCAAAGTGGCCAAGGAGGAAGAGAACGCGGGGCATGGCCGTCCGGTTGGGGACGAGGAGGAGGAGGAGGAGGAGGCTGGGGAGGAGGAAATGGAGATAGGGCGTGACCGGACTGTGGATTACTTGGGGCATGCGGACAACGAGGCGGCATTGGTTCTTGAGAACGCGGTGGGGGCTGACAGCGAGGCCGTCATCTCTGTTATCCTGGGCCACTACGTCGAATGGGACTGCTTCGCAGAGTTTGAGGCTGCCCTAAATGTGCGCCCCCACATTCACACACACAAACACACACACAAAAGAACACACAAAAAGACACACACACGCACACACACACACACACACACACACACACACACACACACACACACACACACACACAAAAGAACACATAATGAGACACACACACACACACACACACACACACACACACACACACACACACGCACGCACACGGATGCACGCAGTCCTAAACGCTTTCTCCACCTTATTTGCTTGTTGTTGGCAAATGGGATTGAGCGATACTTTGTTTTCGTTATTATATCCCCCCTTTACCCCTCTTCGCACTGGTTTCTCCCCTGCTATTGCCTCAATATGCATCCTTCCCCTTGCATCCTTCCTTCTTCTTGATCCCTCCTTCGCCAGTTGTGCACTGCTATCGTGCTGTACCTGATTCTCTCTGATTTTAATTGCCTGTCATACGATGAAGACTAGTTCGTGTTGTGGGTTCACCCTGGTTTCCGAATTACCTTGCCTGTGAATCGCATCCATATAAGTTGTGCGATGTGCAATTTTTTCCTTATACCCTCCTTGCCTGCATGCTCACGACCTTTTGCTGTTTTGTTTTGCCGCTATCAACTTTGCAAGCTTAACCTTGCTACCATTAACAGAAGGTGAGGCCGCACAATTGTTATTGGCTGTGGAAGTGCGTTGTCATCGACCCCGCTCCCCTGTATGCCGTGTGTAGAATCTGGGACGCGCTGCGCAAGACTTCGACTCCGACGGCTTTGTGGGCGCCACCCTCGTTCGCCCTCAACAGGGGAGCAACCTCTTCACCGTCATCCTTCGCTTCCGCGGGCAGGACTCGCTCCAGGTGCGGCCTGCCACCTTCCCACCCACCCCCACCCTCCCCTCTCTGCACACGCCGTTTCATGTTAGAGTCCTAGCCTCTCTTGAGCAGTCAGTCGGTCTTCGCATTGCGATGAATGGAGCGGAATAAAACAGTTTTTGAATCAAACAACGCCATAGACACGATTTCAAAAGGACACCATCCAGTTCTCACCAAACACACAGAAATGCACACACACACACACACACACACACACACACACACACACACACACACACACACACACACACACACGCACAGATTTGATATTCGTGGTTGGTTTTTTTAATGAGAGCGAAGATTGATTTTGTGCTTACCAATGCATAATTCCATTTTTTTGCTTTTGTTCTTGCAGGCTTGGATGTTGAGCGAGACGAGGCGTTTGATGTCCGCGCGGCTGCACAAGTACACGCAGTCCGAGGTGGAGGTGCGCGTGGGCAGCCACACCGCGGTGGACCTTCTCCTCACAGGCCACGATCAGGCGAGCACCACAGCGGCACCGAAACCTCCGCCCGCCAAATGGAAAGTCTGCTGCATCGTCTGCGTTTCCCTTTACATCTGCAGCCTCCCCGCCGCCTTTTGGCTCACGCCCGCCATGGGCCGCGCGGGCGTGCCTACCCTGTGGGCCGTCCTCGTCACCTCCACCATCAACACCTACCTCCACGGTTACACCCTGACCCCCCTTTTCTCCCTCTGGCTCAAACCTTGGCTCGACGCGGACCGCCCCGCCTTCCTCACCCGCCACCCCGCGCTCAACGCCTCCTTCCCCGTCCGCTGGCTCTACGAAGGCTTCAACCCCACCGAACTCGCCGCCGTCATGGCGCTCATGGTTGGGCTGCTCATCGGGTTCGCCGTAAGCGCCGACATCTTTGACAGTTACGGACCCGGAAACGGCATCCCCTCAGAAAACGCAACCCTAGTCGGCTGCGGAATGGTGTTCCCCTACCCATAGCCAACAAATCCCTCCTCTTGCCGGAAATCCCCCCTCTCCCTCTCTTGCCGCTCCCTCCCCATCCTCCCTGGCTCGTAGATCTCTTTCCTCAGCTCGCTCGTGTGGTTTTTTCCTGTCATTGTGGGTGGAGAGTCGATGTCGCAACCACTGCCTGTCTGTGGGCGAGCTGTTTGGTATTATTTAATCAATGATACGCGGCAAGTCTCGCGCGCCGGGGGGGGGGGGGGGGGGGGGGGGGGGGGGGGGGGGGGGGGGTGAGGGAGGTGTCCTCGAGCATCATCAGAGGGCAGGAAGAAGCAAGAAAGGCTCATCGCCACTGACATCTCTCTAGGGCCGTACAGAAACGATTTTCGATATTTCATTTCTTTTGGTACATTGTTAGAATGTTTAATTGTTGGTGATTTGGAGTGCACTCACACTTTCCGTCACTCATACACATATACACATATTAAGCTATATATATGGAAACACACTTACATGCTACAAAGATGCATACACGCAGGTTTCAGTCTACCTGTATGCAAACATACACACACACACGTACACACATACATACAAACATACATTAAACATGTAAGAGGAACATACACGATAGAGGCGAACATAGATCCCAACAAAGGCCCACGTCCACATAAAAACACGTCAACTCAACACAAAGATGCGTGTACTTGTTCAACACATACTGGAACGTGATCACATACACAAGCACGCGCTACTGAAAAACAAGGACACACACACACAAACGCACATTTAGACGCGTCCACACACATTGAAAAACACGCACATTGAAACACATAGACAATAAAACACGGCCACACGCATCGCACGCGCGGATATGCACAAATGAATTGTATACTCATAACCACTCATCCATACACGCAAACATTCGAACACTTATACGGACGAACACATGCACGCACCCGTACACACATTGAAACATGCACGCACACACACACACACACATTAAACACGTCGACAAGCAGACACGTCTGAGGCACGCACACACACACACACGTGTACACAAGCACATGCATACATTGAGACATAAGCACATAGCCACTCATCCATGCATGCAAATGTCTTAACATATCTACACACACATATCCGCACATACATACACATGCACACAAGCTTACACTGAAACAAACACACACGCAAACATGGCGCCCGATGGTGGCGCAATAGCGGACACCCGTCCGCACTCGCCCTCACCTCTTCATGGTGGTCGGTGGTAGTCCTATTACCATCTACGTGTATAACTGACTGATTAACAAGAAGGTTGTGCTGATGTTGTAGCATGTTTTCCTGCCCCACGGCTTTTGATCCCCTTTCTCTTTTACTTTGCAATGGTTTCCTTTGCTGTCAACAACTTAAAAATCACTACAAATGAATATAAAGCTACATACTTGTGCATACAAAGGCTAGATATGAAGCGGAAAAACACCGTATAGTGAAATGATGATGGTATAATAGATGCAATTTAAAGAGCTTGATGCCGACCTCTGTACTTCGTCCTCCTCGGGGACGGGAGTCGGTTGGCTCTTATGGCGGCTGAGTTGGTTGATTGCCAAGATATTTTGTTGCCCGTTCAATATTTCCCAAGTATATTGGTGCGTCGGATTCTCGTTTTTTGCGCTCTCAGAGTTATGCCCGCAGGGAGTGTGACCGGCGTTCTACTTCCGTCGAATTCTTGGTGATGTGCGTCGTGAGTTCATGCAGTCCATAAAAAAATCGTGACTCTTCATGGCACAGCGGGGGTTCCTATCCTCGTGATGTGTGGCAGGAGGGTGGTGCAGCTGCTGTTGCTTGCCTTCCTGCTTCGCGGGGGCTCAATTTGTCTGCTTTTTTTTTTACTTCCTTCCATCATCATCAGTTTTGACTACTTTCCTGTAATAAAACTTACAATTCAGGAATCTACGGGTACTACATGAGAACATATGGTACATTAGTACGGGTACAAGTTTGAAAACGACACCTGTATGTACTACATGTACCGGCCTGCATTGTTTCGGCCCGCGCGTCGCGTCTCACTCAGCCGGTCGCGTCCGCATCCCCGAGTCGACCGACTGTAACGAAGGTCTAGCTAGTGCACGCGATGTACACGCTTTCACGACTTGTCGTGGTTTCTAATTGCGCTAACGTGACCATTATTCCTTGGCTGTCTTCCTTATCGTGTGTGCCATACATATTATGTGACTATTATTAGTTTTCCTGTACAACAGTACCATCCATTGTTGTGAGCATGCCGGCCAGACGACGGTGAGACGCCGGAAAGGTGGAAACTGGAAACGGCACTGCGGTATCGCAACGCTGCAACTGCTAGACAAATCCCTGCAAAGGATCCGCGTTACTTGTTGCTCTGGATTTTTTTCTCGCCGGCGATCCATACAGGTAGGTGAGAGGTAGAGACTTGAAACTCCCTGGCGGCGGTGACACAGGATGTCATATTTTCTGCCTCTCTGGTGATGATGATCATTGTTTAAATTGAATATTTAAGTTTAACTCCGGACGAAGTTATAATATATAATTATGTTATCGTTAAAATGTTTAGAATAAAGAATAAACTCAAAATCAAGTCACTCTTCAGCTCGTCCACAAAATCAATTCCACACCGAGGCAGACTAACTAAGAGCGTTGGGAAGCCTGGCAGTCTGGCTGGTACCGGTAGCGATAGGCTGGTTTATCTTCAGTTTGCTCGTAAGGAAGGCTTTGCTCCGTTGACATTAATGATCTGTGGCATTTGCGGCAGGTGGAGGTACTGTGAGCGATGAGTCGTAACCAGCTGTTAATGGCAGCGGCGGGCCTATACACCAGCATTGCCGGAACAACCTTTTTATACTTCAGGGCAAAGAAGGCATCCACGGAGGCAAAGGGGCAGGGCTTGGCGCCTACAACGGGTGCGAAGTATGATAGTATCGCGTCGTCCTATGATAAGTCCATCGGATGGGATGAGACCCTCATGGGCATCAACCTGCTGCGATGGTGGACGCTACGGAGCGCCGAGGTACCTGTACAGTCCTTTCCACCCTTTTCCGACTATAGTTTCGCTTCCTACTGATTTACGGCAACTGGTTACCGGTACCGTCAAACCTGTCTCCAGCATACTGAACCAGCTCATTGGCGGTTTCTGTTTGTTGTCAGGGAGATACTCTGGAGGTTTCAGCCGGAACTGGACGTAACCTAAAGTACTACAACTACCAGAACCTGTCCTCTTTGACGCTCACCGACTCATCCGTAAACATGCTGGAGGAGGCTTATGAGAAGACACTGCTAGGCCCGAATAAGGATACGCCTGTGACTGTGTGTCAATCCAACGTGGAAAACCTGGGCAAGTGTGCGTCCATTGCAGCTGGGGCAGCGGGCGAGGCGGTGCCGCGTGCGGGGTGCCGCATTCAGCCGTGTTCTGCTGAGGTGAAAGCCAGGAAGTACGACACGGTGGTGGATACCTTTGGCCTGTGCTCGCATAAAGACCCGATAGAAGCGTTGATGCAAATGCAACGAGCGTGTAAGCCGGGTGGGAGGATTATTCTGATAGAACACGGGAGGTCGTATTGGGACTGGGTAAACGAGGCTCTGGATGGCAGCGCGGAGAAGCACTACAGCGACTGGGGGTGTTGGTGGAACCGAGACATCGGGAGGATTGTGAAGGAGGCGGGGCTGACGGTGGAGTCGGAGCAGCGGTGGCATTTCGGGACGACTTACATTATCGTGGCCACAGCGTAAGGTGGCAACACTGCGTACTTCAACGGCTAACTTCAACGTCTTGTAGGTAGTGGGAGACGCTTTGATTGCTTCCGTTGCAGAGACACCGTGGTGTGTTTCAAACGTCGATACAAAGCGAATACGGATACAATGGCAGGAGGTCATTTAATTTCGAAAGCTACTGGACATCCAATGAATAGCAGTTGGACTTTTGGATTTTTTCTCACACACACACACACACACACACACACGCGCGCGCGCGCGCGCATTTGTGGATGCGATGCGATTGCGGCGGTGGACGGTAAGTTACACTTCGTCTGCTTAATGTTCCCCCCCCCCCTCTTCATTGCTGGCGTCCCCCACCCCCCTACCCCTAATGCGCAGCAGCTGTGGCATGCTCGCCTTGGCCATCTCAGTGGGCGCGGCATTTCTGCCCTCATTCGCGATGGCATCACTGACCTTCCCAGCCAACCATGCGTTCTCCCCTTATGTCGAACATGTGCTACCATCAAGACAACAGTCGCCCCGCGCCCTCGAGGACTTCACCCCAAACCCAATGAACCGTTTGCCCGTTCTGGCTGAGATTTCTGGCAGAATAATACCACCTCCTTACAGGGCAATGTTTACTCCTGTGGGGCCATCGACTATGCTTCCTCTATAGTCGCCTTGTACTTCTGCCGCTCCCGGAGCTCCGCCACCGCTTGCTTCCGTGCTTACCGCACCATGGCCTCCTCCCTTGGCTACCGCCTCCAGTCCGTCCGTCTTGATAATGACACCGCCTTCCGCAGCCACGACTTTATCGCTGCATGTGATGAATCCTCTACGGCTCGTGAGTACGCGGCACCCTACAGTCAATTTCAGAATGGGTTAATCGAGAGAACGTGGTACATCCTCTCCACATGGGCCCGGTGCATGCTTGATTATGCAGGCCTCGGCTCTGACTTCTGGGAATTTGCTATGGCTGTGGCTCTCCATTTGCACAATCGCACCTTTCGTCGAGGCGTCAATGACATTCCTCTTCGCCTCCTCACCGTCGCCACTCCTGACCTCTCCTACCTGCGCACCCTTGGCTGTCCGGCCTTTGTGCACGTCCCCCGTACAACCCGTCCGAAGACTGCTCCCTCTGCCCGTGAAGGCATCTTCGTCGGGTATTCCCCGGACTCCCATGCCTGGCTCGTATGGATGCCGGACACCCGCGTCGTCCTCGCCAACCGCAGTGTCGCCTTCCATGAGGCTAATCGCCTTGGTCGTTTCGACCCTTCCATTCCTGATGAGTGGCCCATTTCCACCCCTACTTCTCGTGCTCCATCCTCCTCTTCACCATCTTCTCAGGTGCAGGATGCCTCGCCCCTTTCAGTTCGCCTCTCATCTCAGGAGGGACTTCTTGTCTGTCACTCTGACAGTGACTCTACAGACGATGACATCGACACCCCCACTCCTTCTGTCCTCGACGTTCCCCCCGAGAGTGTCGTTCGGACGCCACCTCCTCAGTCATGGTCCCCCCCCGCTCCGCCTCATGTGCCTTCCACTCCCGACCACTCTGCCGCTCGACCCAGTCGTGTTATCAAGCCCAACGTCCGCCTCCCGGCTGCTGAATATCTCTTCCCTCAACGCGGCTATCAGCCTCCGGCGGCTCTCCTTTCCAGTGACTCTGCAGTCGACCCTCTTACATATCAGGCGGCCATTGGATCCCCTGATGCGGCAGATTGGCTTGCTGCCATTCACTCCGAATACGACTCTCTCATTGGTCGTCACACGTGGGATCTTGTCCGCCTGCCCGTCGGTCGCAAAACTGTCAGATGCAAATGGGTATTTAAAACGAAACGACATGCAGATGGCTCCATTGCTCGCTACAAGGCGCGCCTCTGCGGAAAAGGATTCTCTCAAGTCCACGGTCTAGACTTCAATGAGACGTTTGCCCGTACCGTCAAGTTCACTACTCTTCGAATCATCTTCTCCCTTGTGGCACACCTTCGCCTTCACTGCGAGCAAACCGACGTCGACTGTGCCTTTCTCTACGCTGACCTGGACGAAGAAATTTACACGGATCAGCCAGAGGGTTTCTGTCAGCGCGGTGAGGATGGTGCACCACTTGTCTGCCTCTTGAAGAAAAGCATTTATGGTTTGAAGCAAGCGCCTCACAACTAGCATCGTCTCCTCAACCGCTTCCTACTCACTAAACATTGTGTGCAACTTCGCACTGATCATGGGGCCTACGTCTACCGCTCACCTTTGCAGTCAGGAGGGGGTGTTGATCCTTCGCGTTCCCATGACTGCACGTCTCCCGCTACCGACAGTATCTTCAGCATCATTGCCGTATACGTGGACGACATCCTCATCTGTAGCACGTCCCCGGAATGGATCTCTGAGTTCAAGACAGCATTGGGCAATCAGTTCGACATAAACGACTTGGGACCCTGCAAGTGGCTACTCGGCATGACCATCGAGCGAAACCTGACAGACAACACCCTCACCATTCACCAAGCCAGTTACATCCGGGAACTATTCCAACGGTTTGGTATGACTGACTGCAAACCTGCAGCAACACCGACATCAGCTAATGACCCACGAGAGTCTCCCCTTTTGGACGACACAACTTCTACGCTCTACCGCAGCGTCGTTGGAGCTCTACTCTATGCGTCAGTAGCAACTCGCCCAGACATCACCGAAACCGTTAACAGACTGTGCAGATTTATGTCCAAGCCCACGTTTGCGCACATGGAGGATGCGAAAACATGCCTAAGGTACCTTCAGCGCACCACTACCAGAGGCATTACATTTGGAGGGGAAGAGCTCAAATTACATGGATTCAGTGATGCCAACTACCCGACCACCTATCCCAGTGGATGCCGTGCAACAAGTGGCTACGTCTTCTTCCTGTGTGGGGGCGCTGTGAGCGCGTGCTCCCGTCTGCAGCCACTTGTCACACTGTCCACCGTTGAGGCAGAATACCAGGCCCTCAGCCTTGCTATGCAGGAGTCTATGTTCCTGCGACAAATGCTCAGTGAGTTGGGTTACCCTCAGCATGATGCTACACCAATCGGTGAAGATAACTAGGCATGCATTTTCATAGCAACTACGGCCAGCACCTCCAGCAGGACTAAACATCTGGATATTCGCCTCCACTTTGTACGAGATGCGCATCAAGGCGGATTGGTGAAAATTTACTATGTCCCGAGCACTGAGATGCTTGCAGACATCTTCACAAAACCCATTCCCAATCCACAGTTCGAGAAAATTGTCTCAACTGTGATGCGCTGCTTTGTTGATTAATTCCTCTGTTACAAAATTGACAATCTGCTCCTCAGTCAGGGGGAGTGTTGAAGTGCCTGAGTCAAGACTAACACAAGGTACTGAAAAATCAGGAGTTAATGTACTTGACTGATGTAGAAATGATCTAGTACATAATTACAGTGACTGTTCAGATCAGATGTGGGATTTGAACAAACAGGCAAATAAAACACAACACAACTGCCTGCGCAACCACCGAGGTAATGTGCAGTTTCTCTCAGGAGGGGGTCGACACAACCCTCTGAGTTTCTTATCGACAGGACACATCAGCTAGGGCTTTGCTGTCATGTCACTCAATACTAGAGCAAGTTAGCTACACTTGTGTGCACTTGCTGCAAGCTAGGTTCTTGTTATGAGCTTGCAGCTCCACTTGTAAATCACTTCCTTGTTTCCCTCAAGATTCAACAGTCTTAGCCTCCTTTTGCATCACACACACACACACTGCTTAAGTCTGTAACTTCGTCATTGTTAATAGCTACGGTTGTTAATAGGTTACGTATGTTGTTAAACATAGACTCCTGCATAGCAAGGCTGAGGGCCTGGTATTCTGCCTCAGCGGTTCTTCCCCTCCAAATGTAATGCCTCTGGTCAGGGACTGGATCCGCCATTTTTTTGTTGGGTTCGGATCCATGAGTACTTGATTTTTTTGGATCCGGAACTAGTGAGTACCTCTAAAAAAGGGATCCGGATCCCGCGATTACCTGTGATTCTAGGGTTCGGACCCCGCGATTACCTACTGAACCCTGGGTTCGGACCCCGCGATTACCTGTGATTCTAGGGTTCGGACCCCGCGATTACCTGTGATTCTAGGGTCCGGACCCCGCGATTACCTACTGAACCTAGGGTTCGGACCCCGCGATTACCTGTGATTCTAGGGTCCGGATCCAGCGATTACCTGTGATTCTAGGGTTCGGATCCAGCGAGTACCTGTGTTTTTGATTCCGGAACCGAGTACATGAGTACTTCTAAATTTTTTGGTTCCGTTGGATTCGTTGGGTTCGCGATTCCAACAAGTACTCGAAGTACTCATGCAAATTGATACAAATTGCGCATTTTGGGGGAAGTTTGTACTGCAATTTGAATTTTTACATCTCTATTAGTTCTATGCGCCTGCTTATGCTTGGATCCCATACAGTAGATACGTACAATTCACTTCCCATACTTTCTGCCCGCTGCAAACATATTTAGTACTTTACAGTCTATCCCATACAATTTAACAAAGCTTTTGGTCCCTCCGGCAAGTGCCACAAGCAACGTATGTGAGTTTATAGCCCTCCGGCTCAAAAAAGACACTTGCCATCACAGGGAAACAGATTCCGATGCAGTACCATTTTTCACATATGATGTGACAAGTAATGCCAAATGGTTTATCGCATGGCCAGTGCGAGTCCACCAAATGAACATTAAATGCACAAAATATGGATGAAAACAGGTTTAAGACAACCATTTCTTACAGTTTATATAGACTTGTGACAACCATATTCCTCGCGCATACATAATTCAACAATTACATGAGACTAACAAGGCATCCTCTAAGCTATCTTCCTTGGTGTTCTTCTTGAACGCGTCATGCATTCGCCCCGCTTTGTTGAACAAACGCTCGCATGCAGCAGAGGTAGCAGGCATAGATAAGTACTGCCGCGCCATTAAAGCCAAGTCGGGGTACAGAGCTGCATGTGTTTTCCACCATGTCAACACACAAATGTCCTTGTCCGTTTCTTGGGGCAGCTCAAGGTAACGCTCTAAGTCATCCTTTTCCACGTGCTTGGCTGTAGAGGGCGTCACACGCCCAGTCAAATCCCCGGAAAGGAATGCAGTGAAAGACTTACTCTTCGACGACATCAATTGCTTGCCAAGCTCTGCAGCTGGATAGGCACCGCCTTCTGCCTCGCTCTCTTCCGGCTCTGTGCGCCACTGCTCTCCAAATTCTCTTCTTGCAGCCGCCAAAATTGTAGGCGCAAAGTCTGGGCGAATGCCATTGAAGTCCAGATTCTTAAACCTGCACAATTCACATTTTCAGTTAACATAGCAAATGCACAAGTAAATTTGCATACACACACACACACAGAAACACGTAGAGAGCATACAAAATAGGTACACAAACGAACACCACACACACATACACACACATTCAGAAGTAGATGCACATACAAGCCTACACACACACAAGCATATAAACACAAACACATGCATAACACACACACACAAGGACGCTCAGATACAATCACATCTATTTATCAACATTTAATATATTTATCAGGTATATAATAGAAACACATGTGCAAAATTTAAACACATGCACACACAACCATTACAAGGTACTCACCGAATGTCCAGCAATGTCGCGATCCCTATCTTGATGTAATCGTTCTCCCTTATGTTCGTGAAAAAACGCTCAATGATTCCGGCCCGCAGACTCTCCCTTGCCTCCGCCATATGAGGCTCCATGTCCTCCGCTTCGATGGTGTACAAGTCCATATCCCTCCGCTCATCTTGCAATGAAACGGGCCTGTGTGACGACAGCTGCTCTAACAAAGTGCCTAACATAGGGTAAACAAGTGATATGGTAACATAGTCACCCTGCAGCAAATTCACAACTTGAGCCACTGGCCACAGGATCGCAGCTAGCTCTCGAATAGTCTCCCAATCCTCAGTGTTGATGGCGAAGTCCGAATACACCTTCCCATCGTCATTGGCAACGCAACCATTGGGTACCTAGTATAGAATTAATATCTCAGTAAATGAACAGTAATGCAACTTAACAATAATGCAATGAAAACACCGCAAGACAGTACTTACTTGTAACATATACTCGGTAATTGCTTCAGCGTTCTGCACAAACCACACAGCCTGAGGAAACAAGCCTAACCAACGAGTGGCTGACTTGGTACTTGGCTTACTTGTGGGAAGGCCCATCCGAGTTTGAATCTCCGACAGCTTGGCAGCGCCCAAAGTGCTCCTAGAAAAGTGGGCACTCTGACCTTGCATTGCTCGGGAACAATCCTTGATGTGCGGCTCCTCCACGAACTTGTTGACACACAACTGAATGCCATGAGTAACACAAGTATGTCCATCCAATGCACCCCATCCTTTCTTCATGTTTGCTCCATTGTCGCACACCTAGGCAACCGTCAAACCATCTTCATTCACAGACATACATAACAAGCAAAAACAAAAAGCCAAAATCTAAACTAACTCTTACCTTACTGAATATTGATTCATACACAGTGTCCACAGCTTCGACGCCTTCCAAGTCGTCTGCTTCGACAAGCTCTCCCACATTCACTCCAGCAAGTCTGCGCTTTGTCGTTTGCAAAATATTCTCACCTGTGTGGGAAACCTTTCCGTAGGGCTCGCAAATAACCAAGCGCTTCATAAGTTGCCACGATCCGTCGATCCAATGCACCATTACCGCCAACAATGAAACAGAATTCTCCCCCCAAATATCTCCAGATATGCACGGCTTCAATCCGTCTTGAAACAACCCGTTCATCATGACTCCTGTTTCAACAAGTGTCTGAAACAAGCAAAATTAATTACCTTAGTTATTTTTAAAGGCAATGCAGTCATACATTCAAATAAACCAACAGTAATTACCTTTTGAGCCAAGGATGCCATGCAACGCATTACCGTCTCACGACATGGACCGCTATATGCGCCTCCCGAAATAGCAGACATCACATCCTTGAGCTCTGTGTCCGACTCCATGATCCCGAATGGCCGACATCGCTTGACCACCCAAATTGTTATCAACTCGTCAAGGTACTGTTTCCTTTTCGCAGAAACCTACGAATAGAGTCAACAACGAATGAAAGGTCAATAACATGCCATCATTAAGTCAATAACATGCTACTATACAATCACAATGGGACATGACTTACCTCTGCTTTGATCACGGTGGGGACAGAGACATCCCCAACTTGAATGTTTTCACCAGTAGCCAAGTCCTGTCTGTACTCACCTTTATGCCGACATCTGAGGTGCTTGATAAGATTAGAGGTCCCTCCGCTGTACTTGAGCTTGACTTCCTTTGGACACAACTTACATACGACATACATGACACCATTGGGGAACTTCTTTGGCTTCTGGAAATGATTCCAGCATTGAGCATTGTAGATCTTCTTCTTCGGCGGCGCCAAGTCGTCATCCACGATGACCTCTTCATCGCCTTCGTTATCTTCTTCGATGCCTTCTTCAACCTCGTTTGATGTTACAGTGGCTTTAGCTTGCAGTCGGTTCTTCCTCTTCCTGCTTATCCGATTCGCCTCTCGATTTCGTGCCTCCTGCAGAAACACAATGCACCCATCAAAAGTTAGTAATGGAAACATGAAATTGTAGCGAAAGAACAGAAAAGAACACAAAGAACAGAAAAGCATCACAGAACAGCGATAACAAAGTGTCGACAAGCTCAACTGCAACGCTATTACTATGGCTTCGATAGAGCACATAAACAAAGACGTAAAAGTGCGGGCGGAGGCGGGGAGTGGGCGCCATGCGGCGCTACCGAACAGCACAGTGCAACAATATGCTTAACGACAAAGTAACATTTTATGTGGGAAAGCAAGGAACAGAAAAGCATCACAGAATAGCGATAACAAAGTGTCGACAAGCTCAACTGCAACGCAATATCGCTTCGATAGTGCAAATAAACAGACATAAAAGTGCGGGCGGAGGCGGGGAGGGGGCGCAATGCGGCGCTACCGAACATCACAACGCAGCTAACTCGGGGGTGAGGGCAGAGCAGAGGGGGGGGGGGAACTCTTGCTTACCTCTTCATCTTTCTCTTGCTCGTTGTGAAAATCTTCAAGCAGACTGGACCAATTGCCTTGCCGCCTTACGTTGACCTCGGTTTCTGAAGTGGCGGCTTCCTCCGGCAGGCCTTCCCACATAACTTTATACGTCAACATTCCACACCTTTTTCCTTGGCTAACAATTTTCTTAACTACATACTGCCCTTTATTACTATACGGATCTGCACCTGTTTTTGACTGAGGTGTCCTAAACACCCTATCTGAATTCCAAACAAGCTCCTCTTCTGCACGTTGGATAGCCGTCGATGACAAGCTCTTCCCTGATCTAGACGGTCTACTACTTCCCGCTTGCCCCGCCATTGTTGCTAACTATGAAAGGATTGGATGTGGACGGGCAGATTATGGTGGATTGCAAGCGCGTACGCACCGTTTAAATAGCCTTTGGGTGGGCTACAATCGAATCAAGGCTGCGGAATGACAACAATCAGGGCTATTGAACCAATCCTAGACATACACCTCAGCAGATTTGCATTGCCAAATACCTCCCAAAAAAACAGCGTGTCACTTCGGGCAACCACAGATTCGTGAGATACTCGGAATCGTGAGTACTGATTGGGTATCACGATTCCACGTCGTTTTGCGAGGATGAGGTACTCGCGATTACCGCGGATCCATTAAAGTACGATGAATACCAGATCCAACGATTACTTACAATAACTGGTACCGGAACCAACGATTACTTACAATAACTGGTACCGGAGCCAACGATTACTTACAATAACTGGTACCGGAACCAACGATTACCTACTGAACCTAGGGTTCGGACCCCGCGAGTACCTGTGATTCTAGGGTTCGGACCCCGCGATTACCTACTGAACCTTGGGTTCGGACCCCGCGATTACCTACTGAACCTAGGGTTCGGACCCCACGATTACCTATGATTCTAGGGTCCGGACCCCGCGATTACCTGTGATTCTAGGGTCCGGACCCACGAGACCAAGTCCGAACCCGAGTAGTCTCGTGGATTCGCGGCTCCTTAGGATCCGGATCCAGTCCCTGCCTCTGGTAGTGGTGCGCTGAAGGTACCTTAGGCATGTTTTCGCATCCTCCATGTGCGCAAACGTGGGCTTGGACATAAATCTGCACTGTTTGTTAACGGTTTCGGTGATGTCTGGGCGAGTTGCTACTGACGCATAGAGTAGAGCTCCAACGACGCTGCGGTAGAGCGTAGAAGTTGTGTCGTCCAAAAGGGGAGACTCTCGTGGGTCATTAGTTGATGTCGTTGTTGCTGCAGGTTTGCAGTCAGTCATACCAAACCGTTGCAATAGTTCTCGGATGTAACTGGCTTGGTGAATGGTGAGGGTGTTGTCTGTCAGGTTTCGCTCGATGGTCATGCCGAGCAGCCACTTGCAGGGTCCCAAGTCCTTTATGTCGAACTGATTGCCCAATGCTGTCTTGAACTCAGAGATCCATTCCGGGGACGTGCTACAGATGAGGATGTCGTCCACGTATACGGCAATGATGCTGAAGATACTGTCGGTAGCGGGAGACGTACAGTCATGGGAACGCGAAGGATCAACACCCCCTCCTGACTGCAAAGGTGAGCGGTAGACGTAGGCCCCAGGATCAGTGCGAAGTTGCACATAATGTTGGGTGAGTAGGAAGCGGTTGAGGAGACGATGCTAGTTGTGAGGCGCTTGCTTCAAACCATAAATGATTTTCTTCAAGAGGCAGACAAGTGGTGCACCATCCTCACCGCGCTGACAGAAACCCTCTGGCTGATCCGTGTAAATTTCTTCGTCCAGGTCAGCGTAGAGAAAGGCACAGTCGACGTCGGTTTGCTCGCAGTGAAGGCGAAGGTGTGCCACAAGGGAGAAGATGATTCGAAGAGTAGTGAACTTGACGGTACGGGCAAACGTCTCATTGAAGTCTAGACCGTGGACTTGAGAGAATCCTTTTCCGCAGAGGCGCGCCTTGTAGCGAGCAATGGAGCCATCTGCATGTCGTTTCGTTTTAAATACCCATTTGCATCTGACAGTTTTGCGACCGACGGGCAGGCGGACAAGATCCCACGTGTGACGACCAATGAGAGAGTCGTATTCGGAGTGAATGGCAGCAAGCCAATCTGCCGCATCAGGGGATCCAATGGCCGCCTGATATGTAAGAGGGTCGACAGCAGAGTCACTGGAAAGGAGAGCCGCCGGAGGCTGATAGCCGCGTTGAGGGAAGAGATATTCAGCAGCCGGGAGGCGGACGTTGGGCTTGATAACACGACTGGGTCGAGCGGCAGAGTGGTCGGGAGTGGAAGGCACATGAGGCGGAGCGGGGGGGGACCATGACTGAGGAGGTGGCGTCCGAACGACACTCTCGGGGGGAACGTCGAGGACAGAAGGAGTGGGGGTGTCGATGTCATCGTCTGTAGAGTCACTGTCAGAGTGACAGACAAGAAGTCCCTCCTGAGATGAGAGGCGAACTGAAAGGGGCGAGGCATCCTGCACCTGAGAAGATGGTGAAGAGGAGGATGAAGCACGAGAAGTAGGGGTGGAAATGGGCCACTCATCAGGAATGGAAGGGTCGAAACGACCAAGGCGATCAGCCTCATGGAAGGCGACACTGCGGTTGGCGAGGACGACGCGGGTGTCCGGCATCCATACGAGCCAAGCAGGGGAGTCCGGGGAATACCCGACGAAGATGCCTTCACGGGCAGAGGGAGCAGTCTTCGGACGGGTTGTACGGGGGACGTGCACAAAGGCCGGACAGCCAAGGGTGCGCAGGTAGGAGAGGTCAGGAGTGGCGCCGGTGAGGAGGCGAAGAGGAATGTCATTGACGCCTCGACGAAAGGTGCGATTGTGCAAATGGAGAGCCACAGCCATAGCAAATTCCCAGAAGTCAGAGCCGAGGCCTGCATAATCAAGCATGCACCGGGCCCATGTGGAGAGGGTGTACCACGTTCTCTCGATTAACCCATTCTGAAATTGATTGTAGGGTGCCGCGTACTCACGAGCCGTAGAGGATTCATCACATGCAGCGATAAAGTCGTGGCTGCGGAAGGCGGTGTCATTATCAAGACGGACGGACTGGAGGCGGTAGCCAAGGGAGGAGGCCATGGTGCGGTAAGCACGGAAGCAAGCGGTGGCGGAGCTCCGGGAGCGGCAGAAGTACAAGGCGACTATAGAGGAAGCATAGTCGATGGCCCCACATGAGTAAACATTGCCCTGTAAGGAGGTGGTATTATTCTGCCAGAAATCCCAGCCATAACGGGCAAACGGTTCAGTGGGTTTGGGGTGAAGTCCTCGAGGGCGCGGGGCGACTGTTGACTTGATGGTAGCACATGTTCGACAGAAGGGGAGAACGCATGGTTGGCTGGGAAGGTCAGTGATGCCATCGCGAATGAGGGCAGAAATGCCGCGCCCACTGAGATGGCCAAGGCGAGCATGCCACAGCTGCTGCGCATTAGGGGTAGGGGGGGTGGGGGACGCCAGCAATGAAGAAGGGGGGGGGGGGGATGGGGAGGGGTTCCGCGGAGTAGGGTGAAGAATGTGGGAGGGGATGGACAGAAGACGACCTTGAGTCTGGATAGGGATAACTGTGCCATCAAGGAGCGTCATAATGGGAGCATCAAACGTGAGGGTAATCTGGAGGGAAGCGTTGGCATCCCATGCCTGCCGATTGCTAAAGAGACGGCATATATCGCCATTGGTTTAAGTGAGGAGATCAAGAACGTAAAGGCAGTGGTCCAGCCGGACACGAACAGAGGAAGACGAGGCGTCTTGAAAGAAGAGATGAATGGTACCTTCACCAACAGCATAGGCACCGAGCCCGTTGACCCAGCGGCGAGGGATAGAACGGAAGTCTGCGAAGTCCGTGAAGTGGGCAGTCATGTGAGTCGTAGCACCAGTGTCAAGTCCCCACACATCACAAAAGTTCAAGGAGCTGACGAGAGCGGAGTCGGTGAGGTCGGAAGACGAGATAGCATCCAGAAGCCACTTGCAGATGTTGGAGTCAACGGCTTGTCCAAGAAGACCAGAGCAGACATCATCTGAAAGAGTTGAGGAGGAAATGACGTCTAGAGGGTAGCCCATGGCGACAACAAGAATGGAGGGGGAAGGAGCCGTCCAAACACCACGGTGAAGGAGCATACCCCGGCCGGGGCCGGAAGGGTGAAGGCGATAGGGAGGTGAGTCCGCAGCGGAGGTAAAGCGTGGGAATACACTGTCATGGAGGCGAGGAGGTGCCGACCACGAAGGGGTGAAGCCATGTGTCGAAAGAAGGGCTCCGACAGACAGAGGTTGGGAGAGGGAGGTGCGATAGTGACGCTGAAGGTCCGACTGGGAGCAGATGTTGGTCCACACGAGGGAGTCTTGACGAGCAGTAGATCCAAGTTCATGAGCACGGGCCAGGATGGGGTCACCAATGGCGGCTCGAAGGGCGGGGATGCGCGCCGCGCCAAGTACTGAGAAAAGAATGTAGTTGAGGGAACCTTGGAGGACTGCAAGCTGAGAGATGATACGGCAGCATGAGAGGAAAGGGGAAGCGATGGGGTTGTAGAGGTTGTCACGCTGGACGTCATGGACGGTGCGACTGGAGGGACCGGAGAAGACGCGGTTGGGAGGGGACGCAAGTGGGATGTCGAACGGTACTGGGTATCTGGCTTTCTGGAAGGACCACTATCGAAGTGGTGGTACTCCCAAGTTGCGCAGACTGGAGATGAAGTCGGTGGAGGATTTTCCGGAGTTTCTGAGATGGAGAAATCCTTAATTCAGGAATTCTGCGGAAGAACACCGGCGGAACAAGCGAGATTGAATTTGGACAAAGCGAGACAGAAAACCACGGTCCTGAAGTACGCGAACTATTTTCGAGAACAATTATTGGAGCTTCCTCACCGTCACGAAGAAGATAACGTACATGATTTCCAGCGCGGTTTGAGACCCTCGATTCATAAGGAAGTTGCCCTGAAAAACCCTAAGACCCTACACGAGGCGATTCAAGCAGCTCTGCGAGCGGAGGCAGCGGAGACCAAGATTGAGACGACCCAACGCTCGACAGGCCGACTGAACGCCATCGAAGAAGACAGCGACTTTTCAGAGGCAGCGGAGGAGATCGACAGTGAGTTGGAGGAAGATTCGCATGGCGCGACCGAAGAAAAGCCGCGGGAGCTGTACGAGATTAGACGCCTCACTCAAGAGGAGGTCGACAGATTTAAGAAGGAGGGCAAGTGCTTCATTTGCCACAAGAAGGGACACATCGCTATCGACTGCCCAGACAGAAAGAACAAGAAGAATGACAGAACGAGGAAATCCCGGCCGGGAAAGTGAGACCTGAGTCGGCAGCTAGCGGCAAGCTGCAGGATGAGGTTTCGTCTCCTACAGCGACTCAGGAAGAGACCAGAACAGAAGAAGTACGAGACCCGTTACCTCAAACGACATTGAGGCCAGTCTTTAGGAGCAAGGACTTTAGCGACTGGATGATGAATAGGGAGTATTTCCTGAAGTACTCTCAGACCTACGGACCTTTCGACTTAGATGGAGCTAGCGATAATGACGGCCTTAATTCTCAAGTGGCGGAGGATTTTTGCTGTCCGGCGCGCCCATTTCAGGAGAGAGATTTACAGAAGTACCGGAGAATTTGGCTAAATGCGCCATTTAATGAATTAGAAGATTTTTTGGGCCATTATTTGCGGAGTAAACTGCTTCATCCCCATCTGAGAGCGGTTATAGTGGTTCCAAAATGGAGGGCAAAACCATGGTTCAAGCTGCTGCGAAATTTCCGACTTGTCGACGAGCTGGCGGCGAAAGAACATGTGTTTACCTGCCCCACGAACGATGGAATAGAAGGAAGAAGGCAAGATGTTGGACCGACAAGATGGACGACGCAAGTCTACGTCGACGACACCGATCGAGTTCGATTTCTGCCTCAGAACCTACAGAATCCCCCGAAGACCTACTGGACTCACTCGACGACTCTTGTTACCGATGGCCGACGAGTGTTACTAGCGAAAGAGGACACTGGCATGGTCTGGTTTCCTGGTGGCAAACAGGAGATTGAAGACGCGACCCCGGAATACACAGCAGTGCGAGCTCTTACGGAGACAACTGGATTAAAGGTGAGCGAAACAAATTTACGCCTTTTAGGGACGGAGTCTTCCGGACAGAATAAGCGCTACGTGTATATCGCTCGCGTTCGACCCGGATCGATACCGGACGCTACGTCAACTTCTCGGGCAGTATGGGCTACCTGGAAGGAATTAATTTCGGCACGGCGTACGGGTTATCTAGTCTGTGGAGAACAGCAGTTCCCTCTTCGTTACGAGACTTTTGGGAAACCGATTGACGGGTGGATGAACAAGAACGTCCGACTAGAAGACAGTGTTCCTGCGACGCTACATGTATCCACAACCCAGTCTGGAACAAGTCTGTTAGTGTTGGGAGGCACCTTACGCGGACATCGATGCCGTATTTTGGTTGACTCTGGCGCTTCGGAAAATTTCTGCAAGGCTGAGTGGGTACGGGAGCATCACATTCCGACGGTTACTGGAGAGAAATACCGGATAAAATTGGCAGATGGTAGTACAACTACGACTCGCCAGCGACTACGGAATGAAGTACTCACAGTAGGGACCCTAGACATACGTCTGGACGCAATTACGACAGAACTGGATAAATTCGACATCATCCTCGGTCAACCTTGGTTACAAGCCGTCAACCCGGATATAGATTGGTCTACTAAAACGATTCGCGACCGTAAAACTGGCGAAGCTATGGTGTCTGGCGACGAGTACACCGTACCTGTGACAGTACATCACTTGGAGGCGGATGCGATGGCAAAGCTGCTTAGACAACAACCAGCAGACCTCTTCGTGATTGGACTACGAGAAGTACAGGACGCGGTCGACGACATCAACACTGATCAACAACCTGAGTGGACGACTTCGTTACGAGATTCCCTGAATGAGTTTACGGACATTATCAAGGAGCCTGACGGTCTACCGCCAACTCGCGAGTGCGACTTTGAAATTAATTTGGAGTGCGATGAACCACCTAAGGAGCGAACGTACCGTATGTCACCAGCAGAACTCCGGGAGGTTCAAGTACAGTTGCAAGACTTACTCGCAAAAGGCTGGATTCGTCCGTCTAAATCTCCGTATGGTGCCCCGATTTTATTTGTACGCAAGAAGGATGGTACCATGCGTATGTGCGTAGACTACCGGAAACTCAACGACCTCACGAGGAAAGACCGAACACCGTTACCCCGGATTGATGAGTTACTCGACTCGCTATATGGGGCTCACTATTTCAGCACGCTGGACCTGTATAAAGGCTATCATCAAGTTCGAGTCAAAGAGCGCGACATACATAAGACAGCATTCCGAACTCATTACGGACTGTTCGAGTACTGCGTTCTACCCTTTGGACTTTGTAACGCCCCAGCTGGATTCCAAGCGATGATGAATCGAGTTTTGGCCCCGTATCTTGGCAAGTTCTGCGTGGTATATTTGGACGACGTGTTGATCTACAGTAAGACGGCCGACGAACACCTCGAGCATATTCGACTCGTGTTACGAGAGTTGCAGCGACACCAGTTGCATATCAAACTCTCTAAGTGTTACTTCGGACGATCGAGCGTCAATTTTCTTGGGCATGTGGTGGAAGCTGGACAGATCCGAATGGACCCCGACAAGGTTGAGGCAGTACAAAATTGGCCCCGACCGAAATCTGTGACTGAAGTACGTGGATTTCTGGGACTTGCTGGATATTACCGGAGGTTTATCAACCAATTCGCAACCCTAGCAACCCCATTAACGGACCTGACCAAGAAGACACCGGAATTTCGCTGGACTCCTCAAGCCGAGTCAGCATTCGAGCAAATTAAAAACGCGATGGTACGTGCACCAGTACTGGTAATTCCTGACACTTCTCCTAATGCAAGGTACACACTGTACACAGATGCTTCTGGATTTGCAGTAGGAGCTGTGCTATTACAAGACCAAGGTATTGGATTACAACCTGTTGCGTACCATGCTCGAAAGATGAACAAGCATGAGGTACACTATCCTGTCCACGAACAAGAGCTACTGGCAGTTCGAGACGCTCTACTGAAGTTCCGTTGCTACTTAGATGGCGCGGCGGGATTTACAGTAATTACGGACCACGACACGTTGCGACACTTCTTTCGGCAGCGCGATTTGTCTACTCGACAGGTGCGATGGCTTCAAGTTTTAGCACCTTACCAGCGACAGATGGACATCGTATACAAGAAGGGAGCAGTCAACCAGGCAGACGCTCTGTCTCGCCGACCTGACCTGAAGGACTCATTACAGAAGCTGCAACTATTACGCGATTGGACCAACGACGAAGCAGAATGCGAGTTACACGCACAGATTTTTTCCCTGGAATCCCGGTTACATCCTGACTCTGGACTTCATGCGGAAATCAAAAGTGCTTATGATTCGGACAAATATCTGCTTACCCGGAAATCTCTGCCTACCTGGCTGGTACGTCAATCTAATGGACTCTTGTACGCCTACGGGACAAGACTGTATGTTCCGAACGTCTCTACATTGCGATCAAGAGTATTGTACGAACTACACGACGCACCGACCGCGGGACACCCTGGTATTATTCGACTATTGGCAGCAGTAACCCGGACGTTTTGGTGGCCTAACATGAAGCGGACAGTACAACACTATGTACGCAGCTGTGTTACCTGTCAACGCAACAAGGCAGCGCGACACAAGTCTTATGGACTCCTTCAATCGCATGAGGTACCGACCAGGCCCTTTGAGCATGTATCGCTTGACCTGATTACGGACCTTCCTGAGTGCGATGGGTATGATGCTGTGGTGGTATTCGTCTGTATGCTTACGAAACGGACGATTGTCGAGCCAATTACGAAAACGATTACAGCGGAACAATTAGCAAAAGTTATGCACCGCGCTGTTTTTCGGCATTTTGGCTTACCACGGAAATTAATATCCGATCGAGATCCCCGGTTTATGAGCGACTTCTGGCAAACCCTATTTAGGGCTGTTGGCACCAAGCTTAATATCTCTACGAGCTATCACCCCCAGACAGATGGCCAAACTGAGCGAGTAAACCAGACATGGGAGCAAGTCATACGATGCTATGTGCACCCCTTGCACGACGACTGGGTTCAACACCTTACCAACGTGGAGTTCGCGATCAACGCAGCGGTTTCTACGTCAACGACTATGTCTCCATTTAAGGCGACGCTAGGATTTGAGCCGACATCTCCAACAACGGCTACATTTGACGATAACGAGCCTAGCCGTACTTTACCGGAGCAAGTGAAGATTCTGGTCGAGATGCACAGATTTGCCCACGACTGCGTCAAAGCAGCCCAAGCACACATGCAAGACGCTGCAAATCGGCACCGGTTACCAGTACCTTTTACAGTTGGCGACAAGGTTAAGCTCAAGGCGACAAATCTACGGTTTGTACAACAGCCATGTTCTAAACTACGCGACCGCTACATTGGACCGTTTCTCATTACGGAGGAAGTTTCCCCGGTTGCATTTCGGCTTAAGCTACCCCCTGGAGTACGGATTCACGATGTTGTACACGCCAGTTTACTGGAGAAATGGAATTCAGAACCAGAACAGGCCAACAGTGCACAGCCAATTCCGATTGTGCACGATGCGAAGCGATTTGAAGTCGATAAAATACTCGACGTGGCTTTTAACTCCAATGGCACGGGACTTTTGTTTAAGGTCCGCTGGGCAGCACCGTTCAACGTACCTAGCGAGGACACTTGGGAACCCATGCGAGGAGTCAACCACTTAAACATCTTTTCCGAATTCCTTCGAACGGATGTTTATCGAGAATTTTCTGGCACCCCTGACTTTGTCAGATTTCGCAATCGCTGGCCTGCAAGAACCCCCAAGAAACCAAGACCCTGAGTACTGCACAGCGAGGACGCTGGTGCTTAAGGAGGGGAGAGTGTCATATCCTAGCCATTTAGCTAAGTGCTAGTATCTGACATTATTTATTTCCTCTAAATAGTACCTGTATCTTAGCGATATTCAGTGACTCTTTTATTGTCATCACGGCAGTACAACTGTATCGCCGTATTTTCCCTCGACAGTACAGAGTTACTAGCAGTATCTCTTCTAGATAGTTCTTTTCTAGATAGTTCTAAGAGCTTGTGCGATAAGATTAGATAGACGGTACAGATAATCTCAGATAATCTGTATCACCAATAATAGTTTGGTTTAGTTAGCAGACAGCACAAGCTACAGGTTCTAAGGCTGTTTCTAGAACACCTGAGGTGTGGATATTTAAGACGGGGACTTACTGGTAGAGGTGAGAGACCGGTACAGAATAGAATCACGCCACACCCAGATTGTAAGAAACCCTGTTCCTAAGACAATCTTACTAATTCTCTCTACGCTGTATAATTAGATCCAGAGATTAGGTTCTACTATTAGTCTAAGGTTGCCATCTTAGCCTAACCAAAGTAGCACCTCACACCATCGCAGTAGGTGAAGAGCAGGTCATCAGCGTAGGCGATGGTGGTGACCTCGTTATCGTCGCAGATGTCATCCAGGGGAGTGAGTGGAGATGCCACGAAGAGTGGGGTCTCGTGGAAAGTAACGACACATCGGCAGCCACAAAGGAGGTGTCCTCAGCCACACAAGGCATCTGATCAAGGTACGCTGGCATAGCCCACGGGACACCTGCAGCAGGTGGTGAGGGTGACGCAGGCGGAATAGGACCAAAGGTAGCAACAACGGCGGTCGCAGGTGGAGCTCCAGCGTTGGCTTTGCGTTTCAAGTCACGTTGGCGTTTGAAGCAGTCAACCTCAGCGTGGCCGCGTCTGTCGCAGTAGGTACACACAATGGGATCACGATTATCATGACCGCGGCCGGAGCGAGAGGGAGAGGCCAACACTGCTGCTACTGACTCAGCGAGAGACTTGACTTGATCAGCAAGGGTAGAGAGCTGAGTTGCCATGGCATCTTGGGTGGCTGCGGTTACGGACGCCGGGGCAGGAGTGATATGTGCTTCAGCAGGAAAAGCAGAGATAGGGACATCCGCTGGAGTGGAGACGATGAGCATGGAGTCACGGACGTGTTGAACAACATCATCAAGGGTGAAGGCGTCGACAGCACCTGTGGAGAGAAGTTGCGCAGCGGTTTTAAATTCTTCACGGAGTCCTTGAATGAAGGCGACGACAAGGGTAGATTCGTCAGGAGGTTTGTGGAGCTGCTCGAGTTCCATACGGACGAGGTTGAGCCGGTTCTCGAAGTCAGTGAGGTCTTCAGCGCGCTGCATCGGAAGGTACATGGCCTGCTTGAGGATGGCAGAGCGAAACCTCGGGGACGGGAGGAATGCTGCGAGAAGACCGTCGACAGCCCGTCGACCACGGTGAGGGTCATCACTCGACACAAAGCGTAGGAGCTTGGTCTTGGCCTGATTGTCCTGAATAACTTGCGTAAGTATCGACAAGACACTCGCATGGTGTTGAGCAGAGCAGGTGGAGGTCGGCGACCAAAAATCAGCAAACCCCGGTTTGTTACAAACTTCCGCCTTAAACTGTAACCACCATACTAAGAAGGTAGTCGGGTCCTTGGCATTCCTAAGCGTGAGGTGCTTGAAGTCCTTGAACCGCAGGAGTGTGGAGGCGGCTGGCACATCACCCGACCCAGCGTCTCGATAGAGGCCAGCAGTATCGCCATCATCACTTGAGGGAGGTGTCATCGTGTCTCAGAAAGGAGGTGAGCACGGGAAAGAGCAGAATACGGTACAGTCGGCAGGGGCGACTGGAAGGAGAGTCCAATGAATGAACGAGTCGAGAGGCTCGACAAGGAAGGGGTCGGAACGACACAGCTAAAGAGGGTTGTGTTTGACTGACAACTAGAATGAGCACATAGGCGAGTCCTCAAGGGGGACGATACTACGGCACCACGATGCAACGACACTAGTTAAGGCTGAGCAGAGGAAGATTCCTAAGTCCGACGGCCCATAACCTAACGAAGTTACAGACTTAAGCAGTGTGTGTGTGTGATGCGGAAGGAGGCTGAGACTGTTGAATCTTGAGGGAAACAAGGAAATGATTTACAAGTGGAGCTGCAAGCTCATAACAAGAACCTAGCTTGCAGCAAGTGCACACAAGTGTAGCTAACTTGCTCTAGTATTGAGTGACAGGACAGCAGAGCCCTAGCTGATGTGTCCTGTCGATAAGAAACTCAGAGGATTGTGTCGACCCCCTCCTGAGAGAAACTGCACATTACCTCGGTGGTTGCGCAGACAGTTGTGTTGTGTTTTATTTGCCTGTCTGTTCGGATCCCACATCTGATCTGAACAGTCACTGTAATTATGTACTAGATCATTTCTACATCAGTCCAGTATATTAACTCCTGATTTTTCAGTACCTTGTGTTAGTCTTGACTCAGGCACTTCAATAGTCTATCCCGCCACTGCTGATATTATGCGGTGTCACACTCGTCATGTATTTCAGCGTGCTTCTATGGCCTGGCTCGCGTTCGTCAGCAGTATTGGTAAGTGACAGTCTCTTTCTACGACAAATGTCGTATCGCTGAGCAGCTGTTGTGAATTGAAGTTCTCTTTTCTAGTTTCAGTAAATTACTTTCGGACCAATTGGGTTGCGGTGGAATTTGTGTCGTAATAGTAGGGATTCTGTATCGCTATCGTTGGTAATATGCGGGGACATAGCGACTGACTCGCGCTCGTCAGACTCTAATGACCAGTAGCAATTTGCTCCCCAAACGAGACATATCGTCAGCAGCTGTCGCTCGGTTCGTCCACGACGATTGTTTTCGGGTGACATCATCCTTCAGCGGCGACTGCTCCAGTATATTGGCGAAATGTGTGCTGTTGGCCGATATAAGCGCCACTATTCTGCTCCTTTCCACTATCCATTGCCGGTACTTCTTGTTTTAAATCGAAATCATGCTGCTTGTCGCCCTCGACATGGCTTAGATTTATCCGTTGTTTTAGGTGTCATCAATGTTATCTTCGAAATGATTTTACGCTTGCGTTCTGATCGCATCCGCGGAGATATTCGATTCATCTCAGACAAAAAGGCAAAACGGAACCCTTAACTAGAAATGAGGACTGTGCTGTTTCCACGATTTTATTCTTCTTTTTTGCGCCCCCTGAATTTGGGACAGGCAGGTAAGCCCGCGCCGGCATGTTATTGGATGCAGGTTTTTATTTCTACGGGTACATGTATCTGTACTGGTACTCGGTCTCCGACCGCAGCAGCACAGCAGTTCGGGGCTGAGTGCAGACTCGCACGTCAAGGATCTACGGCGCCGAACAGGGAGCAGTGCTGCACCACAGGCATAAGCGCGTAGTCACTGTTCAGCACCGAGGAAGGTGCGATTCCTAAACTGTGCCATCCCGTCACCTACGCGGCTCAGCACAAACAGTCAACACTGATACATCGCCGCCGCGCCGCCTCGCGACCGTCTTTCCTGCGTCCGCCCCGCGCGACCACCGCGCGCCTTTCCCTGAACCGCGGTCCGCAACTACCACCACCTACAGTAAACGAGCGTCAGCACCGATAAAAAATCCACTCATCCGGACGTCTGTCGCTGATTGCCGTACTCAGTGTCTGTGCCTCTCTCCCGGGCTCGACTTTCCACCTATGTCCGCAGATCTCCGTAACACCGACCTCTCCTCGAAACGCTACACAGCACTCGCCTTATTGTCGGAGCTCGCTGAACTTGACACCGATTTTGCGCATACGCAGCTTTTAGGTTTCTTGTTTAGTCTTTGAAGCGACTGGATCTGCACAGCGGTTTGGACAGCGCCAGACTGGCGCGAGAGCATGTTCTGCACCGCTCTGGGAGGGATCACTATCACAAATAGTTGGGCCGCTATACAAGAGCAAAGCAGATTTTTGTTCCAGGACCTTCTGATTATACCATGCCGTGTTACTCATTTGCAGAGAGGATGAAGGTGACGCTGAAAACGGTGCAGGGCACCCAGTTCTCGCTGGAGCTAGATGAAGGCACAAAGGTGAGCACGGGCGCGGTCTGTCTTGCTGGGCGAGATAAATGGCCGCTGAGCTGTCGATGGAAATCTTGGCATGGGGTTAATATCCCTTGGCAGAGGTGACATACAGCATGTGGGCTGCGCTGTGGCTACAGATCGGAGATGTGAAGGCAATGGTGCAGGAGAAGCAGGGCGAGGCCTTCCCTGCAGATAAATTACTACTCATCTATCAGGGCAAGGTTGTTGCATCCCCAGCCCTCCATCACACCCGCATACATGCGCATGATCTGTTTGGAGTGTTCATCAGCAGGGCATGCTTAAAGGGGCTAAATCAGCACTAGGAAACTTACAGCAATGGGTGCTTCTCTTTCGCTGCCACGGTACTTATTTCTTTGTGGCCATTGTTGTTTTTACTCAGGTCCTGAAAGACGACACGACTTTGTCCGAGAACAATGTCACTGAGAACTCCTTTATGGTCATCATGGTCACAAGGGTTGATGCCATCGCCGATGCGTGGTTTGTGTACTATTTCTGTTTCCGTTCGCACGCGCCTGTTCTGAAGTGTTTCCCATGGCCTTTATTCAATGTAGGAGAAAAAGGCAGCGGAGCCTACACCCCCCGCAGCTGCCCCTCCAGCCCCAGCTCCTGCGCCCGTTCCAGCGCCTGCTGCTTCAACCCCCGCCCAAGCAACGGTACAGCAAAACCTGCAGCCTCTCTCCACTTATTTTTTATACAGCCCCTCCTCCCCCCTCCTTCCATGCATGTTCCTCCTTTTCCTATACCTAAACATCTGGCTACCCTTTTTATGCAGCCTGTTCCAGCTGTGGCCGCCCCAGCAGCAGCTGAAGCAACCACTCCCGGAGGCACCCCAGACTATTCCTCTGCCGCATCCGCACTTGCCACTGGCTCTGCGCTCGAGAGCTCGGTCTCCATGGTGCTCCCCCATACTTTGCTTGCCCTGCCCCTTTCCAGTCGTATACTTTGCGCAATTATTTGCTTCTGTTGTGTTTGTGACCTCTGTGTGTTAACAGCCTCTGTTGTGTTTGTGACCAGATCTGCGAGATGGGGTTTGAGCGGGATCAAGTTATGCGCGCCATGCGCGCCGCTTACAATAATCCGGACAGGGCGGTTGAATTTCTGATGAACGGCATCCCAGACATGCCCGACGCGCCAGCAGCAGCAGCTGCTGCTGCTGCTGGCGGGGGTGCAGGTGGCGCCCCTGCCGGTGCAGACGCGGGCGCTGGCGGGCCAAACGCGCAGCCTCTCGACATGTTTCCTCAGGTTATATTCCTCACAGCACACGCTTGCACAGTTCACACTCATAGTGACATGATAGCTGCACACTGTTGTACCTCTCAAGTCAAACACGCACACACCCACACACACACAAGCACACACACACGCATACGTACAGCACGATTTCGTATTAACTTTGAATACTGATTCCCCCCTTACATGCTTTTGTTTGGGCCACAGGGAATGCCTGCGGTGGCTTCAGGCGGCGCGGGCTCTCTGGACTTTCTGCGCACAAACCCTCAATTCCAGGCGTTGCGGCAGATGGTGCAGGCCAACCCACAGATTCTGCAGCCCATGCTGCAGGAGCTGGGCAAGCAGAACCCTCAGCTTCTGCAGCTTATCAACTCAAACCAACAAGACTTTTTGCGGCTCATCAACGAGCCAGCTCCCGAGGGGGCCCCGGGCATGGAGGAGCTGGCTGCCATGGCTGCTGGCGGCGGCAACGACGGAGGTGGGCTGTGACCCTCATCTCTATGTGGAGTGCTGTGTATCCGCAGTGGGTATCAGCATTGCTGACTAGTGGGTCTGCTCGTTGTGTGCTGGCAGCTGTCACCATTGAGTTGTCACAGGAGGACAGGGAGGCCATCGAGCGGCTGGAGGCACTCGGCTTTGACAGGACCATGTGCATAGAAGCGTACTTTGCATGCGAAAAGAATGAGAACCTCGCCGCCAACTTTCTCATGGAGAGCGGAGATGACCAGTGAACAGGCCACGCCAACAACACACGCCACTGTCAAGCTCGCGCGTGTGTAGTGTGAGTGCGTCATCGTCATCTTCATCAGAGTAGTAGCTCCAGCTGCTGTTATGTGTGTTGCTGCGATACACCAGCGGCTGGTGCAGCGCTGGCTTGCCTGCGCTGTTTACCTATGCCCTATCTATCGGGGTCGTGTCATGCCGTGCTGTGTGTTGGAGAGCGCTCTCGGTGTGGCTTGGGAGGGGATGAGTGGAGCATTCTGTGAAAGAAACTTAGTCCATCCGGGTTGCAACGACTGCTGATGGTCACAAATGTCTCTGCATTTCAATCCCTTATGTTCGTCTTAACCTCGTCGCGGCTGCAATGATAATAACGTGCGATACAGGTCCTGTCCTTTTGGGGGCCCTTTCTCATTCACAGTAGGACCAAGTTAGCGCGGAAGCTATTGTTCCCTCACGGAATGCACGTCAGCCCTTCCGCCTAACAGTATTCACAGCACTGGTCGATATGCTTTCCCGCGAGACCGCGCGGGTATCGTTATTAATATGTATGAGAGAAGCTGGTGGATGCCTTCGGGATGAGACGTTTACGTGGGAAACACGTCTACGTCCTGTGAAGTCGACTGATATTAGCGATCACTGCCTGAATAGGCGCAGTAGTAGTGGGGGCGGGTAGCTGGGCAACAGCACTTTCAGCCTCGAGTGGTTCTTCCATTTTTGTTTATTAACAACGTATCTACATTTCTTGATTACTTCTGACGAGCTTACGAACAACAGATAATTCTAACTTTGATGTCGCAATATTTTAACGACCATCACTGGTTCCACTGGCCCAGCGACTTTTTCATATTTATACAACAGCAGGCGACACTTGTATCCTCTATCTGCATAACGATGACCGCAAGATCAGGCCAGAATGTCCAAGCATACACATGAAGGATATCGGTATTGGAAGCAATATCGTCTTTGCCCCCGATGTTCGAAGACTACCCTGCGGCGGCAACCGGGCGAACCTCCTGAGCGGGAGCTCGTGTCCACAGCTGGCCAGCTCGGACGACGGTTTCTGGCTGGTAACCCGTACCCGGAACGTTAGGTCTTGGCAATAATCGTTTCATATGCGCGGGCGCACACATAAAAAAAATAAAATCGACCACGACCGGTCTGCTTTACTTATTGAATTTAGGCTGGACAAAGTAATAAAATTCTTGACGGAGCTAGCCAAGCAGGCAGCCGCATCTAAAGGGATGCACGTGGGCAAGTTGTTGGCCTCCTGGCGTCGAAAGGTCTCTCTCGCCGTCCATGTTGCTCACGCGGACAACGTCTTGCGCGGTTTGTCCGCCGCTGCGAACGGCACGGAGGCCGCTTCTTCCTCGGCTGGGATGCCTTCTCCAGCCACGGCGCTCTTCACCCGCGCCATGGGCCGCAAGCGTCCCCGTGCTTCCTCGAGCGGCGCGTGAGGCGCCGCTTGTCGCCTCCACGTGTTGCATTCTCGGCGTGGCTTAAGAGTTTCCTTAGTTTAATCTGCTAGGTTTGTGCACAATGTAGTGCTTTCCTTTTGCTGTGCTTTGGATTCCGTGATCCTCTTGTCACTCTTGCCCTCTTGTTTCCCCTCCCACTTTCCCTGTCCGTGCTCATCTGGCTCTTCTTGTAAGCAATATAACAAAGTAATAAAATGAATGGGATGCAATAAATGGAGAATAAAGCGGAGTTGGAGTAAAACACGGTGCGGTTTCCACTCTTTCGCGACATCTTGTAAGAAAAGTTGGATATTTAATGATTTAAACACTATAGCAGCAACTGATAGTAATATATTCGATCCACGTAGGCGGCCGTGACCGTTGCGGAATGGCAGACTCATAACCGCTTCGGTAGTGTCGAGCGGCTTCAGGCTGGCTGGTAGGCGCCTGTGCGCGAGCGTAGCCTTAAAATTAGAGCGACTGAGAAGTGCCCATTGCACCAACACTTCGAATTCAAGTATTGACGGGTGCCGAGTGGCTCCATAGACACTCGTCCTGGGGTTGCAGTCGCGCCTTCTTAGTACTCGCGCAGCTCTGTATATCAAGTTCCGACCTGGGGTGCCAAAACTGGTGGCGTGCTGCGAGGTACCCAGTTCTGTATGAGCGAGGACGCTAGTGAGCAACCGATGGACAGCATGGGCGAGGAGGAGGTGGCGGTACTCGAGGCAGAGGCGCTAGTAGTGGAGGCGGAAGCACTCACGAGTTGCTGGGAGGTGAGAGCCACGACTCAGCCGACCACTCCATCCGCAACGCTCCGGCCACCTACTCCCTCGGTTCTCGCGCCCCCTCGACGCCAGTGTCGACATTCCTCTCGTCGTGACACATTATCTTTCGGGTGGGACACCAATTTTCGAGCCTGTATCGCGCGGTGGATTCGTTTTATGTTCTCAGCGAGTGAAGCGACAGTGACCGCTACGTTGAGACTCATAGTGGAGCAGCGTCGTAAAACGTCGCAGCGTAAAGAGGGAGCAGCTCAGTCGGGCACACCGTTTCGTGTTGTCGTGGCGACATAAGACCGCTGTAAGCGCTGAATCGGTTCCTTTGTTTGTCCTCGTCCTTCTGTCGCCCAGAATGGCGTCCTGCCGCCGGACCACATGCAGGAAGGCGCCGAACTTTTGGAGCGGCTCACCGAGTTTGTGGGCGACAGCCTCGCAAAGGTTGCTCGCCCTCCACGACCAACTTTCTCACCCAACCGTTTCAGTTTTTAACCTCGATAAACGAACACACCTATAATGGCATGCATGATAACCAACCACCGCTCCTACCTTTGACAAACACCTCCACAACATTCGCTGTCAGCACCAGTTTCATGTTAAAATATCTTATTAATCTATCATTTCATATTTTACACATTTTAAATATTTCAGCTGTGTCAGTCCGTCACGCAACAATCTACCCCCTTTTCCACGGCAGCCCCCTGAAAGCTCTCCTGTCACGGGATGCTCGCTCACCCCCATGTTTTATGTGCGTCATTTTCCCAACGGCAGGGCACATTCAATGACGACCTCCTCAGCCGTTTGCTCGACGTCACAACAAAACTTTCACAAATGTCGATCAGCCTGGCGCCCGTCAGCCCCACCCGACGCAGGAGCAGCAACAACATCAGTAACACCCGCACCCCGCCCCCACTCAACATGCCTCTGGGGGAAGCGGCGGCTGCGCATGCGGGGAAGAAGGCCGTTGGGCGAGACGAGACGAAGGAGGTGCGCGTGATTACTGTGTTGGAGGGGAAAAAGATAAATACAAAAGTTAATGATGATAACGAGGAGGAGGAGGAGGAGGAGCTCGCGCCGCCCAGCCCGGCACTCAGCCCTGTCCTCAGGCCTCTAGAGCCTCCTGCGGCGGTGGTTGGGGAGCTGAGCGTAGAAGTGGGTGGGTCGGGGATGGGGAAGTTGGCGTCGGCGGAGGAGGTACGGTTCAGTTGGGAGACGGGAGGCGGGAGTCAGTCGGGGGTGGAGGTGGAGGTGGAGGCGGAGGGAGTAAGCCTGCTGCAGCGCTGGCGTCGATGGCTGCATGCGAGGGCTGAGGAGGAGGAGGAGGGCGATCTAGGTGAAGGTGAGGGAGGGCAGGGCGGACGTTATGGGCGTCACACTGTGGATGAGCTGCTGGGGCCCAGTTTGGGTAGCTTTGCGTTGGAGATGGACAGCAGTTTGGCTCGTGCTTGGGAGGAGGGGGAGAAGGGGGCGAGGAGGCCGAGTCAGACGGAAGAGTTTCAGGGGGCGGTGGCGAGGTTCAGCTGGCAGGCGGGGGAGGCGGTGAGGAGGAGTCAGGAGGCCAAACGAGGAGAAAAGGGGGCAAAGGGGAATCAGGAGGTTATGGGGGGGAAGGGTGGTGAGGAGGTGGAGGTGGAGACACCCAAGCAGCGGGTTTTCTCACCGTTTGCATCAACGGTGTCAGAGAGGCAAGGAGGAGTGGGGGTTGATGACGGTGGGGGGGGGAGGAGGGGGGTGGGGGTGGTGGTGGATGCGAGTCCGATGGACAATGCGGGCGGTGGACCAGAGCGACGAGCGGCGCATCAGCGGAATGCGGAGCTGTCATCGAATGGTGCGCCACCTCTGCGTGGTTTGATTTACAAACTTAGATGAAGTAATCGTTTATGTCAAACTTGTTTATTCATTTATTTCTTTATTTTATTTTTATGGGGGGGGGGGAGTAGGGTGATGGTTACAGAGTTCGGTGTTGACACATAAGAATAGTCTTAAGCAATAATGTTTGTCCTAAAGCTGCATGAGCCTCGATATATGTGAAAGAAGTGAAAGGAAGCGCAATAGCAGAAGGGAAAATAGGGTAGTCTCAGCAGCGACGCGCCAAACTGTGCGTAATGATAGGTGCGTCAAGCTTTGGTTACGATATATCAACCTTCTTGGGTGGATTGTCTAACCTCTTATCGCGCGTGAAATGAAATGATATACGCAAATGAGTTAGTTATGGGAGTTGAGACACACACTGCGTCGGGAGTAAGCTTCCGCCGGACTTGGAATATGTGAATCACTGAACAGTAAATTGCGGTAATTACATAAAGCGCCTTCGTTACAGATTAACGGTAGGATCAGGCGATACTTGACATTTGTTTTATTTCTTTTCAAGGCGTGACGTCGTTTTATCCACGCTATCTGACCCAACCTAGTTCATGATGTCGTACGCACACGCTTTCTCTCTCACACACACACACACACACACGCTCACACGCTCACACACACACACACACACACACACACACACACACACACACACACACAAACACACACACACACACACTCACTCACACGCTCACACACACACACACACACACACACACACACACACACACACCCACACACACACACAAACACAAACTTTCACACACAAACTTTCACAAATACACTCACTGCAGCAAACCCCCCCCCCCCCCCCACACACACACACACACTCCGGGATTTGGAAATCAATATACTGCGACAACACGCGCATATTTTCAGAATATACCTGACTAAATTTTCTTACAAGAAAAAGCAGTGGAGGCCACCAAGCAAGAAAAAGAAAGAAAGGAAGAAAAAACCCTAAGCCCGAGGAACAGGAAGGCATGCCACAGCATCAGCACTGCCTTCCTGAAAAGCGTCGCGGAGATAAGAACCCAGAGTGCCATGAAGAGCAGCAGATATACCTGACTCATAACAATAAAATCACAGTACTGTGTGTCACTATCATTGCGCTAGCCTACAAAGTATGCAGCGGCATGCAACTATCTGCAGCGTAGGATGAAGCAATTGCACATGCACATTTAATCTGAATTCGAAAACGTTTTCCTTCTTGACGCCGAGCTGATTCAATTCGTTTGTATGGGGAGTAATCTCATATGCGCCATAAATTGAGTACGAATGTGATGGTTTAATTGTTTTGCGCTCTGTTTTTGCAGAAGGCAAAGTTCAGCGCGGCGACATTGGCGGACTGCCCGACAGTGAGATCGCCGCTCTTCTCGGCATCGACGGTCAGACAGCGACGAGCGCGGCTGCAGAGGCGGCGGCGGAGGCTCTGGTGCTTGAGGCGGGCTCGCTGCAATCGACACGAGACAAGAGGGCGGCCCACAAGCGGAGCGGGCCTCATTCAGGTGACAACCTGAAACTGCCATATTAAAACAATTTTAGAAGAAATGGGATTTCCAGGTAGTGGTTCGCATAATTGGGTTGTCAAACCAAATGTCGAGCGATTGTGTCTGCGATCATTTCAAATCATTTGTGATTCTGAACGTCTATGAGCTAGAAGGATAAATGTTTCCATTGCAAAGCTGCCACTCTCATCAATTGCGTATGCGTTTCCAGCAAGTTTTCAAAGAATCATTCGGCACTAAATTAGTTTTGTTATCATTAGTCGATTGTATATCCTTAATAGCATGTCTTGTCGTTAAACCAAATTTTACCATGAATACACTATGATATCGTTATAATTGAAATTAAGTCCTCGCCATGATTTCCCCTTTGCGCGATTTTATATAATATTCGTTTGATTCTAATCAAATCTAACTTGAGTGAGGTGCTAACTCCCGGGGTCATTCAAACAGGCACAAAGCCCAAGAGCGGCCCCACCAGCGGCCGACACTCAACTGTCACAAAAAGGAATGCAAATAGAAAGGTACATCCTCCCTCATCGCTACATGTTACGTCATCACGTGAAGACCGTGAAACTGGTCAGTTGTCAAACGTGTTAATTCGACCGCCGTTATGAAGAATTTTCAGCCCCAGTAAAAGAATATAAAAGGTATGGAATCCATATTCTCATTTGCTAGTCCACTTGTGACTACGTCTAACAGTCGTCCGTGTTGTGGTGGGGTGTTCTCAATGGCGGCGCGCGCGTTCAGAAGGCGACGACGGGTAAAGGAGCGCCACCCACTGTGGAGGACTTTGTGGCGGAATCGGCAAAGTGGCTGCAAAATATGTTGGCAGAGCAGAAAATTCTGAGAGTGGCCTCCTCACACGACAGGTGCCGTGCCCGCTAATCGCCGCCTCCTGCCCTCTGCCCTTTTCTGCCGTTAATACAATGCGTATTAGTAGGAGGGCTTGTCTGGCGCGACCCCCCTATTCAGTGATGGGTTTTAGGGTTTAAAGCACGCACCGTTGGCGCGCGGCAACGGCCTCTGCATTTTTCTGAGGTCTCGGATTAACATTGCTGTGATCTTAGACATGCTTTACCATTTTAGTTACACATTCAGCCCGCGGTTACATTGCACCGCATTGCAAATCACTGCATTACATTGCACTGTCTTGTATGTAAACCGAAACACACTTTATTTTATTACGTGGTACTGTACATCATGATATTGTAATCAAACGAATCATATTAAGTGAGTACCATGGCCGTGGCTTTCTTCGCATTTGTCGCAAAAACAAATTCCTTTGCATAGCATTTTCTTTGCTCATATGTTACCCAGTAGAGCTATTCGGTCATATTTTGGTATACTTGTGTTTGTTTTGCTACACTTTCGGAATTGACGTGGCGTGCACGGTCGATTTTGGGGGAAGGGAGCGGCCGGGCGGGCGGCCCCGCACAACGCGTGAAGAGTTCCCAGAGTGGGGCCCCATGGATCGGCACGACTTCAAGATGACGGACGCCTCGCGTCGGCTGCTTGAGGGGCGCGGGACGCTGTCGTTTGAGGAGCGAAATGCGCAGCTGCTGCGGAAGAAGGAGGCGCGGATGACGATGCGGGTGGACCCCGAGGAGGCAGAGCTGGCGGAGTGCACCTGGAAGCCGGCCCTCAACCGGCACTCGCTTGCCATCGCGGGCGACCGGCGCAGGCGGGACCTTATCCATTGGGCGCTGGTGCGCAGTCTCTCCATGCCCGCTCGTACAATTGAATGGACTCACGCTGCACGTCATTATGAACCATATTTGAAGATTACATCCCCGAGTGATATTAGATGTCTGGAATTAGCTTGAAATACATAATGCGGTTTTTCGCGACAATTTCACATTTATTGTAATTCTGCGAGAGTGTCAGGGAGGTTGGTATCTAATTGCATTCTTTTTCGAAGAGCACGATCTGACAGCTACAATTAATCATATATGGTACACAAGCAGTATCTCACGCAGATAATCGCATTTTCACATGCTCTTCGATGCTCATTGCGTAAAGCGGCCGCTTTGTATTTTTGCTGACGTAACATGCAGCGAAAGATTGTGTGCTGCTTTCACCAACTCCAAAGAAACATGTCTGAATACTAAAATAACGAGTCACGGTAATATTTTCTCTGCTGACTGACATTTTCCTGATCCCAAACGGAGTAGCGAATTTTTTCGGATGGGCCGTCCTACCGGCCTCCGGAAGAGTAACTCGGTTGTCGTGACGGGCTGACTACGCTTTTTGCCTCGACGGGGCAGGTTCGGCAGGAGCGCATCCAAGCGATGCAGGCGGACAGCGCACGTGCTCGAGCGGCGCAGGACCTCGAGGGCTGCACTTTCCGGCCGCAAATCAACGAGCGCTCGCGCCGCCTCCTCGAGCGCCGCGACGCCGGCGGCAGCTATGCCCATCATCACCTCGCCCGCCAAATGCTCACAGACGCGCTGCAGCAGCAAGCGGTGAGACCCCCATTGCACCAAAGCAACCCTAACACTTCCTCTGCCGTCGATTAACACCGACGCCGATACGCAGAAAAGATGGCCCCGGCATCGTACAGGATGTTAGGGCTTACATTGCATCTTGGAGTCATCGCGGAATGAGCTATAAGCTGGAATCATCGAGCTTTTGGTCCCAAAATTTGCGAAAACCATCCGCTATCCTACGGCCACAATTTGCTAAAGTCTGTCTCTCTGTCTGTCTGTCTGTCTGTCTGTCTGTCTCTCTGTCTGTCTGTCCGTCTCTCTGTCTGTGTCTCCTTGTCATCAGCTTGATTGGACGATTCAGTGCTACAAATGCGACACTGTGGTTTGGGGAATAGAAATGGGCGGTGTAGTAGAGCGCACTTATTGGGATGGGGATTTGGATACGTCTCTGACCATTGCGCAGCGCCACGGTGGGTTCAGAAGCTTCATTTTCATGATTACATAAATACATAGTGAAAGTCACAGGATGTGCGTGCATGATTGCAAAATTCAAAGACAAAATGTCAGTGAGTGTGAGAGTGTGTGTGAGTATGCGTGTGAGTGAGTGGTATGTGTGTGTGTGTGTGTGTGTGTGTGTGTGTGTGTGTGTGTGTGTGTGTGTGTGTGTGTGTGTGTGTGTGTGTGTGTGTGTGTGTGTGCGCGTGAAATCAGCAGAAGGGCATTACTTAGGCACAGCTTCAGGCTACTCGTATACAGTAAAACAAATTCAACGTCAAGACTAAACGAAACGCAGCCTATCGCCGTACTTTTACACGTTGGGAATGGAATGTAAACGCAGATTATCATGCTCGTAATTCCCCCCATTTTGATTTTTCAACAATTGCGTGGTTCGCAATTAGGAGCCTTGCAATTTGTCTCAGCGGCTGCCGAATTTCTTCAGATCTCGTCAATCCACATTTAATGAGCCCTGATGAACTCATATACCATTTGAACATATCCTATCCAACTACATTCATTTGCTAAAATCTGTCGGTGTGTCTGTGTATCCTCGTCGTCATCCGCTTAGTACGACAAATGTAACCTTTGGGCTTTGGCCTGTGGGGTTTGGTCCTCCTTTCTCCTTTTTGCTTAGTGGTTTTTGCTTACAAGAAGAACCAGATGAGCACGGACAGGGAAAGTGGTTTGCTTAGTGGTTTCCATTGCCTTTTCTTGTAAGAATATATATTTGTTTCAAAATACTTTTCTGATTCGGATTAAATAGCGATAGATTTTATCTCCAAATAAAGTACTGCGCGGTTGTACATGTGTATACTTCTTTAACTACATAAAGAATACTGCATCGCTACGATAGGTACAGTAGCATAGTTTTGTTGATTACACATCTCATGGCGACCCAGAGAGAGGGTGTGAATGTGTGATTACAAAATACAGACAGAGAAAGAGACACAGGGTGCGTAGATGATTACAAAAATACTTAGAGATTGTGTATGTGTGTGTGTGTGTGTGTGTGTGTGTGTGTGTATGTGTGTGTTGTGTGTGAGAGAGAGAAACAGAGAGAGTGAGGGAGAGAGAGGGGAGTGTGCGCGTACGCGCGCGCGCGTGTGTATGTGTATGTGTGAGAGAGTGTGCGTGTGCGAAATCAGCAGCAACAAGACATCATTAGCGCACTGCGATTGGCCTCTAGTATACTAAAGATAGGCTGATACCTTCCAATTTCTGCACTTTATTGTGCGTTTGATAACTTATTACACGGCAGTGTCGATATGCATGTGTTGTTTTAGATAACCACCCCCCGCCGCCCCCCGGATCCCCCCCCCCCCCCCCCCCCCCCCCCCCCCCGCAAACAGCTTATTATTTTCTGAACACCGTGTTTTTTCCATTTCCTCACTCGCTAGGGTTCAGGGTGAATGTTTAGGGTTTATATTTAGGATACAATTCCTAAACTTTAAACCCTAAAACCCGGCACAAGGGGATGTCTGAGCCGCTTTTAACACCGGGAAAGAGGATGTATTTGTTTCTGATGCTTAAATACATAATATGTAGTATAGGATTTTGGCTATATTGTACATGTGAAACAATAAATATGAATACCCTACTCGTTTTTCCATATCCTCACTCGCTAGGGTTCAGAGTAAAATTTTAGCGTTTATGTTTAGGGTACATTCCTTACTCTTAAACCTTAAAACACCGGGAAAGAGGATGTATTGTTTGTTCCGGATGCTTTAGTGATATATCCGCCCCCCCCCCCCCCAAGGATTTTCGGCTATATAGTACATCTAAAACATTCGATATAAGTACACTCGCCTTCATCCTCCTAATATGTTATGTACTTTTGTAAGTAATTTTG
>JAPMLY010000288.1:62500-256899 GCA_026401115.1 Tetraselmis chui
CAGATCAGGTATTTGAAGAGGGGCCAGTTCTTGCAGCAACAAATTGTTCAAACACGACACAATTTGGGTAAATTTCGTAATTGACACAACTACAATCATGCAATCGCCCAAGCTCTCGCGGCAGCCACTCCGCATACGAAATTGAAATTGAAATTGTTTACAACATGTCCCGGCAAACTGGACCGAGTGCTGTCTCACGGGCCACTCTACTTCGCCATACATGACTTATTAGCAAGTTGGGCCCGGGTCTCTCCGACCAGGTACATTTCTTATCGACACACCTATCTGCAATGTGTGTCGACGTTCCTCGGGAGTTATATAAATGTAAGCAACCGCAGTAATTGCCACAGTCCCCCCACCTAAGCAGTAACAGCGTAATAATTTTGTAATCAAGGAAAACAGATCTAAAAATAAATCCACTTGTCTAGAAATGCAAAACTAAGCAGCTGCTCGACCTTCGCGATGCACGGCCCGCTCCCACCGAACCGGGATGTCGACCGGCCTAGGCCGGTCGGCGTTCGGGAGGGACGACGGGCCAGCCTAATCTAGCTCCCGCGTGACTTCGGTCTTGCCGAAGGTAGGAGGGGAAAGGCTGGCAAAGAACCCCTCCTCGCGCGGTCGCTCGTCGATCCCGCCGCTCCATCCCGTAAACCCCGCCCCAAGGTCTTGCCGCGTCCACCGACGCGGCGGTCCTCCGTGTCGAGGTCCCCCATCACCTCGAGGACCGGTGGGGGGGACCAAGACACACAGACATAGAAAAAACTAGCGCTCCTGCCTCCGCGCTTGAATTTTCCCCGCTCATTTCCCCGGTTTTTTCTCTGTCTGGTACCCGGGTACATGTCGGTTTTCCGGCTTGTGGCCGTACCCTCCCCCCTATGATCGCGCGTCCACCGAGCAGCCTTTTCTTGAGCGGGGGCCTCCGCGCTCACCCGGGCCCACGCTCAAGGACCCCTAGGAGTATGAAGGTCTGTCGGGGTAGTGGGTGTCGAAGAGGGGGGGGGGGGGGGGGGGGCATGTCACCGTAGCCGGATCCGGCGGGCCGCGGGCGCCCGGAATTAAACAAAACCCTCCGTGCCGGGTTTTCCGGCGGCGCCGACCCAAAGGGTCGTCGCCGCCATATCGTGTCGCTCCTCCCATCGCGACTGTCCTCCTTGCCGTCTTAGCTGACTCCTCCCCCCGGGAGATGACGCTGGACGACGTAGCGACGCGCTAGTGAGCGCCCTACCCTGGTGCTGCTCCCCAACTAGTTCGACGCCGGGTACGGACATTGCTTTTAGTATCCAAAAAAGCCCTCCGTACATGGCTTTCCGGCGGCGGCTGATCCTCAGGATCGCCGCCGCCTCCTATAGCCGCTCCTCTGTCTGCGACTAGCCACCGTCATGTGCCATGTCTTGCCTCACCCCTCGGCAAGGTTCGACCGGCACATGGCTGGTCGACAGCTAGCGAGCGCCCTTTCCTGGCGTTGCTTCCCGGCTGGCCACCACCAGCTCCAAAACCCGCCTCCCACCGCTGATCCGGCCGTACCCTCCTCGCCATCAAACGCTGCCGTAGTACATGCCCCACTCCTAAAAGTAAGGCTGTATCTAGGAGTATCTGTTAGCGAAAAAACATATCGGACGGGCCGAGCGGGAGATCTTGGTGCCGGTAGTGCACAGAAATTATTTTTTCAAAAGCCCCCTGTAAAGGACTTTCCCGACAGCTGCTGATCCCACGGATCGAGCTGTCGGCACTCTTAGCCCCCTACCGTGCTAGGCCTGGCACGGCTACGGGGTTTCCAGCGCCCACCACGGGGAGGTGAGGGGATGCCGACGGGCCTGCGAGCGCACCCCCCTCCGGGGCCGCCGCCGCTGCGCCGGCGGCGGGCGCCCCGCATACGACTCCATTCCTAAATGCCTCGCTTTATCAACTCACCCCTTCACGACGGCACAGCAGTTCTATATCGGCCATTGATGTCGATCGGTGCGGCAGTACACGTTCCACTCTGTATCATCGCATTTACGCAATATTTCGCCGCAATGCCGATTCTCCATTTGCAGTTGTCTGATTTCCTTCGATGAGTAACAATGATAGTGCGCCTTCCCTTTCTCATGAAAAGGGCGTCTCCTCCATCCCAATATGTTCAAAGCCACCAACCGTTTTCTTTCTTTTTGTCATGTTGTTGGGTTCGAGCACTAGAGGCCAACCAGCGAGTGCGATGGGTGAGTTCCCAGCCGATTATATTTCTGACGCGGGCCGGAAGGTCGGTCAGTGCGTGGACTTTGTCGAGGAGCCAACGTCGAGCGATCGAGCAAGCAGAGATTAGCATGTGCGACGAATGCGGTGACTCCGGGAGGAATACTCCGTGGAGCCAGAAACTGGTAAGTTCAAGGGGGGCGGCTGAGTACTGGCATGTGAGGAGGTAGGAGTCGATCGTGCGGGCGGAAAGGTCAGCAGCCCGTCATGTTGAACGTGGTATGTACGGTTCGATAAGGAAGACAATATAACTTGCGGTGTGATGGTTACAGGTACGCTAACAACAAGCCTTGGGTGACGTTGGTGTCGAGACAAGGGAAGTGATGGGGACTAGAGTTGTTAGCTATCTATAGGCTAGCTAGTGATATCGTGCGTCAGGCACCCTAGTTGATGTCATGTACATAACGACTTCTAGCAGAGCATACATTAGCTCTTTGTAACTAATCTACATTAGGAACTACTTCCAGCGCTCCCCCTCAAGATAGCTAGGGGATGTCTTGTAGTCAGATGAAAGTGATTACTGCCCCCCTCTACGAGGTGTATTTGTGGAAGGTGGGGGTTCATCTAGGGCCGTGACACGCCTGCACACCATGATCGGACCCACCGGGTATCGAACCCGCGACCTTTTGCGTATTAGGCGTGCGCTTGACCGGCTCACAGAAAACGCATAGTTGACATATGTGGCCACACACCACATATGTACCAAATTACGACACTATCACGGCCCCCCCGGACTCTCCCTGGACCGCAGCCCAGCTCCGAAACCAATGTGGCGGTTAGCCTTCAAATGCTAATTGCAGACACAAATATGTTCTATTCTTTTCTGTCGTTGCCCCACTGCTAGGTGGTAGTGCAGATGGGAAGAGATGAGAGGATGTCTCATTGCGGGTACTCTAGCAATATATTGTAATTGAACAAAGGAAATTGTTAAATGGTTATGTCACCTCCCTCTACTACACTGCACTAGGCTTATATAGTTTTTGCCTCGTTAGGTTGCACCTGCTCTTGCTTGGCTTACGTGCCAGGTGCTCGGGCTTTCCAACCGTCATCAACAGACCTGCGACGCGTCTCGTCATGTCGGGGGAATCACATTATGCATAGGAAACCTCGCTTGGGGCATCATCTGGCTAGTTAGATTAAATGTGCGTACATGTACGTACCGGGAGGTACTGGTAGTATAGTACGCATCAAAACCCTTGCTAATATCGTTGTAGCGACTTACCCACGTTGTACGTCCTTCCGATGGAAAAGCACGAATTGGAATTAGTAACGAGTATATGTACAATGTCCTATAATGTAAGGTTGCAAGATTGTACTCGTCACACTCGTACCCTCCCCTTCTTGACAGATCTGTGAGGCCGCCGCGAGGCGGACCTCCTTTACTGAAGCAATTACTGGGACTCGTAAATGCGCGCTGGGTGAGCGTGCATGAAGTCGATGTACTCTTGAGTCTTGGCAAACTTGTGCCATTGGGGGGTCTCCAAGAAGTCTTGTAACGCCGTAATTCGATTTACCTCGTTCAACCGGTGCCAGAGAGGTGGAATGTCATCATCACTGAAGTGCGTCATGAAGAGTAATGAAATGAAATGAAATGAAATGAAATGAAATGAAATGAAATGAAATGTAATGAAATGAAATGAAATGAAATGAAACGAAACGAAATGAAATGAAATGAAATAAAATAAAATAAAATGAAATGAAATGAAATGAAATGAAATGAAATTGTTTACAACATGTACCGTATGCGCCGGTTTACATCAAATACCGAATGCGCCGGCTGCTGTCTGTGGGCCCTCCCAACTATGCCATACATGAAAATGATTAGTCATGGCTAGACCGTTAACCACCTAAATCCAACCTCGCCAAGTGTGTTCGGGGGTTTACTCCCCCCCGGGGAGTGTGCGATGCGGGGTGGTGGCGGCGTGCAATTAGGGGCGTGCGAAGGTGCAGTGTGTGGAGGCGCGGCGAGAGGTCGTGCGGGACTTGATGCAGTATACAAGGCGGAGATGGTGTAGCCATTGGACAGTGTGCGTGTGGAGTTGTGCGAGTATGCGAGATGTGTCGAGGCGTGAATTAGAGATGAGTTTGTCAGGAGGGTCGGTGCGGAGGATGAGGAGAGAGGTGAGACTTGCAATGGTGGATGAGTGCGGCGTGCCCGTGCGGCTCATGACGATGGGGAGGATGTCGACCTCGGTACTTGGCCAGTGGACGCGGATGGCATTTGCGAGGGGTGTGTATTTGGCACGAATCAGGTGGGCTGTTTGGGAGAGGTTGTGGTCCGTGCAGTATTTTCATTCTCCTATCTGAATCTTTTTAATGGACGAGTAGCGGCGGCGACCGTTTGTGTGACCGACGAATCGAGGTTCGAGGAGGCGGATAAAGTCGGGTTTGTGTGCGGGGGGTCGTAGCGCGGGGGAGAGAATCTCGGGGGGGAGGATGGCGGGGCACGAGGTTAGGGAGTCGGGTGAGAGACCTTCGTCAGCAGCAACAAGGCGGGTGGGCATGTGAGTGGGGTGGGGGGGTGACAGTCAAGAGGGGTGTGGATGGGTGCGGGGGATGTAAATGATTTGATGGGTTTGTTACCGAAGTCCGCAGTGGTGGTCTCCCATCGACCTCCGTTGTGGCGTTCCAAGAGGTAGAGTAGGAGCTGTAGCGTGCTGTTGTGTCGGTCTTGTCTTAGGCTAGACATGGTGGGGCAGTTACCGGCCATGTGGCCATTGCTAGTGGATTGGTCACACATGGGGCAGCGCAAGGTAGGGTTGTGTGTGAGAAGGCGGGTGTTGTGGACTCCCCACATGAATTCTTGCTTGTGGGTGAATTGGATGTTGGTGAGTGTTGTGTGTTTTTTGTGAAAAGAGAAGTCGGCGCCGTCCTCCGCGGCGCGGGCGAGGAGGGCACCGTGCTTGGATGTTTGCGAGGGATGTGTTTGGATGTTTACGAGGGCACCGTGTTTGGATGTTTGTGTGTGTGTGTGTGTGTGTGTGTGTGTGTGTGTGTGTGTGTGTGTGTGTGTGTGTGTGTGTGTGTGTGTGTGTGTGTGTGTGTGTTTGGTGCTGTAGGTGTGAGCGCCAGCTTTGAGGTTGGTGTATATGTAGGGTATGGGTTCCCCTAGGGTTTGTGGAATAAGGGTGTATGGCCAGGTCTAGCGGCCTATCGACACGTCTGAACCTGTGGTGTAAGTTGCGTCGGGTGGGTGTCCATCCGCGACTTGGTTAGCTAGAGTGTCTGTGAGGTCGTTTCCTAGGGAGTGGTTGTGTGCTTTAATTTTGCCGAGGTGTGTGCGGATGCCTGCGTCGCAGCGGGTTTTGAGGGTGTGTGTGATGGAGAGGAGTGTGTCGCGCTAGATGTTGTGTCTGTGAGCTGATGGGCAGTTTAAGTAGCCTTGTAGGAGGCGGAGGGAGCACGCACTGTCTGTAAGGAGATTGGTATGGCCAATTTGGAGGCCTATGTCAATGCCTGCTAATTCAGCGTGATTGATAGTGTGGGAGGGAGGGGTAGAGGTCACCAGAATTTTGATGCGGGTGTCCGAGGCGGGGTGCGTGGCGGCTGCTCCGAGGGGGGAGTTGCCTCCCTTCTTGGAGCCGTCTGTGTAAACGAAGTCCTGCCATTTCCAAGCAAGAATTCCTCTGGTGGGGGGTATGTTAGTTGCATGCGTTCATGGAGGGGGTAGGTAAGGGGGTGAGTGGGGATGGGGGGGAGGTGGTAGATGCCTGCCGAGTGTGGTGAGTAGGAGTCGGTGAGGTGTGGAGGTGGGATGGTGATGACGGGGTTGGGGAGGTGAGTGTCATAGATAGACTCGAGAGTGTTGTGGAGTGCGGTCATGGCTGTGTGTGAGGGTAGGGTGGAGAGGGCTAGGGGGTTAGCGACGAGGTAAATGTCGACCATCCAGCGTGTTCCGAATGGGGTAGGGGTGGGGTGGCCAGTGTGTTGGTCGGGGGGTAGGAAGGTGTTGCGTCGTTGGGAAGGGTGCAAAGGTGGTGTGTGTAGGGGGAGTTGATGTATTTGGAGTAGCGGTATGGTGTGTGCTCCCATCGGGGGAGTATGCATGCTATTCCGTGATCCTCTTGCCACTCTTGCCCTTTTGTTTCCCCTCCCACTTTCCATGTCCGTGCTCATCTGGTTCTTCTTGTAAAAAATAAGTTCATCGTCGTAGTAGACTATGACACCAGCTATATCAGCGACATCACATCGCTTTTGATATCCACATGGAGTTTTAGTGTTGTTGGGTTTCAGTTAATATTATGGTGCATGTGTTTTGGTCATGATTCCCTCCCTATCTCCATTTTACGCGTACATCTGACATATCATACCCTTACTATGCACACAGGTGTACATTGTTTTAGTAGAAATATTGTAGTGTGGTGATATTTTTTAACTAGCCTGCAGGCCAATCACTGCTAAAGGACGATCCATACAATTTTTATTTTATTTTTTTAATTGTTTTTTTTGGGGGGGGGGGCGCTAAAACAGGCAGAATTAATCGGAACAGCCGTACGAAGCTCATTTCTTTTCCAAACCGTGATGTCGCATTTGTCATGTCGAATATCGTCCAACTATAATATCATAGAAGGGGACGGACATGCACATTGTGGCAACTTAATAAAGTATAGCACATTTGTTTGCTTACAATTACATAATCGTTTTTTGGTTGGTTCATTTGTGGATTTATTTCTTCATTTGTTCGTTGGTTGTTTGTTTGTGTATTGCTTATTTGTTGTTTCTTTGTTTGTTTATTTGTTTGTCTATTGTTAATTGGTTGATTTGTTTGTTCATTTGTTCGTGGTTTGTTTGTTTGTTTGTTTGTTTGTCTGTCGCTTGTTGGTTTGTTTGTTAATTTTGTTGTCTCTTGTTTGTCGTTTATTTATTCATTTGTTCGTTGTTTGTTTGTCGTTGTTCCTAAAACGCCGAAAACGCGCTTTTTTTGTACACGCGACAATTGCGTACACGTGCGTGGAACCCCCTTCATATTACGGACCGCCTACACGCGCCCACACACGTTTTCTGAGCCCCCCCAAGGCCCTAGTTGCTAGGTTACGTGAGTAAGACTGCTACTGGTGGTCTTTACGCGATCGAGCTGACCGGTCGTCGTTTGAATTCGAGTTTGAAAAGGGGTTGATGTTGCAGGTCATGATGGCGCATCATGCCGTCTACAATCGCTATTCTAAAATCGCTGGGCGCAATGCCCTACGAGGTCGACGGGCTTCGGCCTGCCGCTAGAGGCGGCGGGAAACGCACGGGTAAGGGGAGGTTTCAGAGTAAGCAATTGACGAAAGATCAAGAGAAACGGTCGAAAGCGGCGGAGGCAGCTGGGCGAGGGCAAGCGTCGCACGATGCAGCGGCGTGTACTCATAATCAGCGATCGGCCGCGGAGCTAACGACACTCCGAGCTGAGGTGGAGCGCCTAAAAAAGGAGACCGACAAGCTGGCGAAGCGAGCTGAATCTCTAGAGACGCAACTCGAGTCGGAGAGACAGCGGTCTCGCAGGAAGGAGGAGCGCGTTAAGGGGCTACGCACGGCGGCAGTCGCGTCGGACATTGCGCATGCCGCGCAGCTCGCGAAGGTGTGCAGCCAGCGCGAGTCGTTGGGTCGCCATGTCCGTAGACTCAAGGCCCAACGCTCGACTAGTGGCCTTAGCGCAGCTAGGTGTAGGGCTAAAGCCAAGGCTACGAAGGCTCGTATGGCGCGTTGTTCATACGGAGGCCTCCGTCCACTGTCGAAGCGCATAATGGCACCGGCGATTAGCAACGGAGCCGACTACCGTGGCTTTAAACGCCGCGAAGTCGCGAAACTGAAGCAGTATCTAGACAAGCGTTACGAGGGTGGTCTTGAGGGTGAAACGGTCGTGCACCTCCTAAACTGCTTTTTTAACGAGTGTCCGGACATACTCGATTCGGTGTGCAACGAGCGTGGACTATATACCGCTGTCGAGCAGCGTGTGGTGGATGCACCGCGTGAGCATTGGACAGTCGCGCGGGCCTCTTTCGTTAGGGTAACGTGCAAGATCACTTGGCGCCGCTATCAGGATCTCATACACGCATTGGGGAAGAGGTGGAACGACGAAACCGGTGAACACGAGGTAGTCCTGCTGCCGCACGGGACGCGAGTTCCGCTACTGCCGAGCAAAAATGATGTTTGGCAATGGGAGTCCCGAGTCGCGGAGCTGTCGGGGTTGCAATTGTCAAACGATGGCAAGAGGGCCACTGTCGACGTGATTCAAGCACTCCGCAGCAGGCTAGTGCAGTTCCCTGCTGAGCAACTACCGCCAAGCAAGGTTATCGTCATCCAGTTTTGCGGTGAGTTGTTGGGTTACTGGACAAGTTGGTGTTTAGCTTTATTTGTATACGCGATAACACGGGGTTAACTCACTTATTTTTTCGTGCTGTTATTTTTCAAAATCCAGCTGACGGCAGTGTGGCTTTCAAGATGGGTCACCAAGGAGCCGTGCTTGCCATCCTCAAGCCAGTGCTCAACAAGGTTGATGCAAATGGCTTCGTGCTGGAAGGTTGGGGCTTCAACAGCATTCATAACGGCGTGAAGATCATGTTGTACGAGGGGCATGATAAGTATGACCAGTTTGTTACACAACTTCAGACGATCAAGCGGGAGCTGAGAGAATTATGTGATGGCCCGGGCATGGAGCTGCATGGCACGATCTACACCTTCAAGCTTGTCCTTGGCGGTGATATGGCGTTTCAAGGTGGGGCCTTTGGGCATGCTGGGGCAGCATCTACTTTCTTTTGCTTCATTTGCGACATGGCCCGCCAGAATAGGCACCTCACCCCATCCGACTACCAGCGAAAGGGCATTACACCGCCCATGGAGAAGACAGCCGTCTTTGCAGCTATGCTGGCACACGCGTTCGGAGAGGAGTATGGGTTGACAAATTCATACTTATGCCCCGGGTGTGGCCTCCGCGTCAAGTGCCATGGGGACCTGCCCCCGTCCGACACTCAACAAGGACGGCAAGACTACCAGTTCAGCCACTTCGGACAGCGGCACTTGTGCCCTCCGGCAATGATGATGATAGACCCAGTGGATATGATTGGAGACACTTTGCACGCCGGAATCCAGATTTGCCCGCACGTGCTGTGGCACACCGTGTACAAGAGGTGTAACAGCGCGGCAACAGCTCAAGCGGCTGTGAGGGCATTAGAAGTCATCGGATTGCCGGGGCGGGAGATCAAGGTGCAGAATGGCAAAGGCAAGAACCCCACCAAGGCGGACCTTCCAGCCCTTAACGGGCCAGAGGTCAGCAAGGTGGTGGAGGGCCGTGGTGTTGTGTTGGACGCCGTGCTGTCACCATCCGACCCTAATGCTGCAAAAGCATACAAGGTATGGGAAGCATATGACTGCATGAGTGCGGCATGGAGTGCAGACCCGGGGGATGACGCAGCGGAAAGACAAACAGCACACAGCAAAAGCATTGTGCGCAGCCGCAGAGGGTTTTTTTTCAGCATTTTTAGATGTTGCTGCAGCAGCGGATGTGACTCCGTACATGCACTTCGTGGTGTGGCACTTCCCGACATGGATGGAGGCGCATGGTTGTATTGATCGCTACAGCGCGCAGTGCATGGAGCATGCAAACAGGGAGGTCAAACAAGGCTACCGTCAAGGCAGCAACCACCAGGGGCAACGCATAACATGCACGGGCAAGCTCACGCTGAGCAGGACTGGGCAAGTTCTGAAGCGCAGCACCCTGATGGCGCATCACCGAGACATGCATGGACCCGCCCACCGTGCCCAACCACACATGCCCAAGCGCAAGGCTGATGCAGTGAAGTTGGAATTAGAAGAGCATGCAGCAAAGCGCATAAAAAAGTGAAATGATAATATGTTTACAAAGATGATAATGCGCAAGCATTCACTTTAACTTATCTCTGTGTGTTCTATATGCCAACCTTGGTCGTCGCAGCCGGTCACTCACACAATCATCATTTGCCCGTTCAGCCACCCTATCAGCAATTACGCGCTGCTTTTCCTTGCATCGCTTGTATTCAGGCATTAAATGCGGACCGTACCTCACGTCCTCGGTGTCGACAGTGAACCCTGAGGTATAGCTGCTTGCTCGTCCACCTATGTCATCATCCACGAAATCAGAGGTGTTGATACTGTCCTCTGTGCCCTCCTCCCCTAGCTCATGCCGCCGTTGCTGCTCCCTCAAATCCTCTGCCTCCCTAGCAAGACGCCCCATATGCACAACTCCATCCTCCGCGCCATGACCTTCCCACCTCTCCCGAGACCTTCCAACCTCCCTATAAGGAGGAGGTGGGTTTGGTACGGAGCAGTCCCAACTATGTATTGATCGCAGCGCGTCCGACTCCCCCGGAACCCCCAAAAGGTGTTGGAAGTTCTTGCCACATAACTTCTGCAGTTCGCCCATCAAATACGCTTTGGGGTCGGAATAGCTTGGCAATATGGGCCACGCCGACCTGGATTCCATAGTGACTGGGTAGTCATGTGGGAGTTGCACGTCACTGCCGGGCGTGGCCGACACGATGGCAGTGTGGAAGCGCAACGTGCCAAGTATACTACGCAGCGCGCTACCTATTTTCCACAAGGTCTCCGTCACCTCCACGGAAAATGGTGGGAGAAGAGTTACGATGTCGCCGTTGTCCGTCAACCGAACCCAGCTGAAGCTCGCCCGCCTCTTATGCTGCTCCACTCGCGCACGCGCCCGCATCGCGCGAGTCCGGCTCTTGCTTTTTACAACCCTCGGCGGATCACCATGCTTTTCGTGAAAACACACAAGTGAGGCAATACCTTCCATTCGTGTGGTGACATACTTGACTCGGCGCTTCATTGGGCTAGATCTGACACCAATTTTCCTCCATAATCCTGGCTCGGCGTCGCAAAATGCCGCCACAAGGTCGATGGGGACGCTTTTGAAAGTTGCTGTTGCGGCTGTGCGTCCACCTTGTGGAAATTGCGAGATGCAACGCTCATAAAGCGTCTCAGTCACAGCCGACACCAATACGTCCCTGCCCACAGTTGCCACTCCTTCCAAGTCCGTTGACCTGCCACATTGGCGACAATAATCTGCGCCGGTAGGTTGATTGGCGGCGGTGGCTATAAGACACTGTACACAGTTTTCGCGACGTGCCATTTTCCTTCCACGCACAACCGCCTCGGCGACTTTTCGCAATCTACACCTGTCGATACGAGCACACATATAGAACGATTGGAAAGGATAAACAAAAATCCGCTTTGGACGTTAGCAAGAAAATACTCTTTCCTACTATTGTGGCTTGTTTGCCGGTTGGAAGGACAAGTGGATGCTCCAGTATTCAAGCCGGAGTAGGCGGGGGTGGTTGACAGGAGAGTGGTGAGACGGTAGCATGCTTACCGTTCCGTGCTGCAAGAACGACCCGCCTGTAGTCGCCTGAGCACCAATTGACCGCCCACCACCGGCAACAAGTGCGTTTATGAAAGAGTTGAAGGTCTGCTGGTTGTGGAGGACAATGTTTGTGTTCGCGCTACACAATCTCGGCTTGGGTGGCCACGGGTTAACGAGGGCGTACGGCGGTTTGGTGCCGCGTCGAAAACGTCGCTAGTACATGTTTTCCGACCAAAATTAGCGCGCACGCTTTTGCGGTACTTAAGGATGTGCGTTGTTTGTTTGTACATTTATTCGTTGTCTGTTTGGTCACTTGCTTGTCCTTTAATTGTTCGTTTATTGTTTATTTGTTGTTTTCCCGTTCTTCATTTGTTCGCTGTTTGTTTCTTTGTTTGTTTGTATGTCGTTTAAAAACGCATCCTACCGTCACTAAAGACTGTAGTAAGATCCAAAGTACTCCTAAGGTACTGATGAACCGCAAAACGGGGATGGGTCGGTAACTCGAATGAGCAACGCCGACCGTCTTCGCTCAGGGCCGGGCCTCCCAATGAGCGACAGAGTGGTGGACACAGGGCCCGTTGAACAACATGCACCGTCCACCTCTCCCCAACTGAGCCTCGCTCTCCCAAGTCAGTGGATCCGAGGTGACACCAGACGGTACACACAGCAAGGCGCAGCTTTCAAAGTTTTGAGAATCACCCCCCCCGACGGCTCTCGCGCCACTCACTTTGATATCCAAACGTGTACCCACCTCAGTCCTACAAACAAACAAAAATAGCCATCGATTACAAAACCCCCCCTTCCCGGGGGCGGCGCGCCACACCGCGCCCCACCGAGCGTCCAAACGTTCACGTCCGCCGTCGACAACCACCAAACCCCGGCCACATCAAGCCAGGGCGTGCGCCGCCAACACGCGCAACCCACTACGACCCCACCTCGAAACCACACTACAAACCTACCCCTCTCCAAATCCTACTACGAACCCACCACAGTCAACATGTCTTCAACTTCTAACCTCCCACCCACATACAGACAAGTGCTACTGCGGGACAGACCGGAGACTGCGAGCACTGCGGACCTAAACAACTCCCGGAGCCGCCTCGCGGAACATCCGCTCGCTCCGTTCCTCACTGTGCCCCAACCACCCCCAGTTGAACATGACTTGGGCACTGCTCTGTACCCCTTCCTTGGTTAAGGACTACAGATCCCTCTGGTACTCGCGGACCCCAGTCAGCCTCTGACCTGGGACCGGCCGACGACCTTTCGGCCCGCATGATCGACTCATACCTGCTCACATGCTAGTACTCCACCTCCCCCCCCCACCTTGACAGCTTCTGGTTTCATGGCGTCTTCCTCCCGGTCTCCCGGATTCGACTCGTCCCTCGGAATCGTTGCTATCGGCATTCTCAGTAGCCCGACGCTGGCTACCCGAACGCCTCAACCGGATCGGTGACCTCCCCGTTCGATTTAAAAATATAATCGGCAAAGAGCTCGTCCATCACTCGCGTTGGACGGCGAACTCCGCTCGCACATATCATCCGACCGCACCCCCGTCCTTCGACAATACCCCCCTGCCCGTCGACTTCGAATCGGGCTTCCATGAGGTTCGACTGGACATCCCTACCTCCTGCGTCGCGGTAGGTCTCATGTACCGACTTACTTCACAACAACGTGAACTCCGATCGGCCGGTTTGGCGCCACACAGCGTTGCGTCCTCCCCTCCCCTGTTGTCCAAACTCTAACATCAGAAAATACAGTTCCTCCGAGCTGCCTCGGTCCCCGCCGTCTCAAGTCGACGCATAAAAATCCGCTCTCCCCTCTTCACTGATCTCCCCGGCCAAGAAACCGTCGCCTTTTTAAAGGAACTACTCACCGCCCGCCGATCGAGCTCGCCCCCAACGGGACCGCCCCCACGACCCCCCCCCCCCCCCCCCCCCGCCAAGTTGAAGACCTACCAAAGTCGACCCAGTTCCTCCTCCAATTCGCGGACGCCCTCCAACATGTTGACGACCACATCCCGATCGAGGATGACCCCTCTTCCTTTTGGGGAAATATCCTCCATCTGCCCAATAACCACATCCATTCACAGTCACGCCCAGTTTCTCTTCACACTTTTCCTACTTCACTTCACAACCCCATACCCCCCAACACCCACCTTCACACCATCACCATCACACCTCCCCATGTCACTCGACACGTCCCATGCACCTCATGGGCGGCCACGTGCCACACTACGGTCCTCATCCAGTCACGCCACATCCTCTCCCTTCCCTGCATCAGCGCTGACGGTGCCATCCCATCCACACACTGGCTATACATCCTGCTCCACCAAACTGCAAGTGAATTCACAACACCTCACACCCCCTCAACCTCCCCCCCCCCACACCCCCCTTGACCTCACACGTCACGCCACCCTCCAGAAATTTCCAGATGGCTCCTACTACCGCTCCCACCCCTCCCCCTCCCCCACCATAGCCACCAGCATTCAGATTTCCCTTACCACTGAAATATACTGCATCCTCATGCCCACTAACGGCACTGCCACCATCCCCCTCCGACACACATTCATTCAGAGAGGCACATACATTCTTCCCATAAAGTCCGTTACTAGCGGCACGCATTTAATTACCCGCCACGCACAGCCGCGATGGCCATGCAATTCGATTTGGGGGTAGAGTAATGACTTACGAACAACACACCACGGCGCGTTGTTCACTGACGTGAGCACCTTTATCGGCACGCTCCGATTATTGTGGGCACACACGTTGGATTTGCGGCCAAAATTTTGCAGGCCGAAATTTGTGGATGTGCAGGTTATGCACGCCTCTATGCGTGGCTCGGTGCACGTAGTGTCGCGATAAGCCGGGAGACTACTCGACATTGGGCTACTCAGCATATTTGCACAATTGCACGACTATCCCCCGAGTGTGTTGCGCCCGGCCGCCTACATGGCGGCAATATCGGGAATGGCATATCGTGTGCACTAGGTTTTCTTGCCAAGTGCCCGAAAATACAGCCAAGGAGCACGGGCTAGGGACCTATTGGGCTTGAGGGACGGTTGACTTGGAGTGTAAGCACCCTAGCGCGGGGATCGCTGGCCTTTCAAGCTTTTGCATCGCCGGGCGTGAAATATGGCGGGGAGCTTTCAAAGTACCCTAGCACGGGCCTTGGTTTGGCATGCGGCAAATGGCACGGCACCATGCCAACATGGGGGATGAAATGGGTGACGCCGTGAATAGACGAAATATAGAGCGCTGATTGTTGAGCGTATTAGCGGAGTGGGTGTGCGGGTACCACCTGTCCAAGGGTTGCTAGCCCCGCGCGAATGTGGCAGATTTTGAAACCCTAAAAACTTTAGTTGGCTGTACGAGGGGCTGGATGGCATCGGACGGCGGATTTGACGCAAAAACCGGCAGGTAGGCGTAAGTTAGTAAAAACTTATATTTACATGGGGGAAGGGCTTCCATTTGCTGCTTGGTTTGCTCGAATCGGACACTGTACGGCAGAGTTAGGCTTTTTTAAGCCTCCCAAGCTGTGGGTTTCCGGCCCCTATCCCACCCACGTCAAGCATCTTAACGGCACATGCCAGCACACCCACGTGCTCCCGTGTTTGCGGACAGCATGCTGGGATCATAAAATCCGCGTGTTGTGTCGCCGATTTCGGGAGTTTTCACGAGCCAAAGTGTGGAAAATCCGAATTCCGGGGCGCCCGAATCAGGGTATGCCCCGAAATCGGGGTTGACCCGCAAACCCTAATACGTCAGTTCGTAGCCATGACGGGCCCCATTTGTGCCCCGCTTCCCCCTTTACTTCACCGTCAACACAAGTTTCGGTCCGCCTTTTCAACGAGCTAAAGTACAGTTAAACCCTAGAAACCCTACATGATAAACACCCGCCCTACGCGAAAGGCCCTATTTCACTAGTAACGGACTTTATGGGAAGAGTGTACACCCACTCCTCATCCACACTCACCATCCACCCCCACCACTACTCCACCTTTGGTAGGGCCCGCCTCTCGGACCCCGCTTTCACCACCACCCCCTCCCCACATCCACTCAACCTCACCAGACACAACACTCTATATCGCAACCCCCATGCCCTCCTCATCCGATGGGGCCGACACCTCATGGAATGCAACGTCTCCAACCAATGGCACCTCGACATCTCCGACTCCTCGATGATGGGAGCAGACGAGGACACCCCCTTCGACCTCGACTTCGTCCCCGACATCAAGCTCTCCACCTTGCCTCCCCACCCAGTCACCTCCCCATCCAAAATGCGCCGTTCCACTTCCCCGTCCACCTCCCCCGCCAACCCCACCGCCATCACTACCGACCCTCCACCACGCCTCAAATCGCCCCCACCCACCACACCCCCCTCTACACCATCACCGAAGACTCCACCCACCCCATGGACTCCTCCTCATCCCCTCTCCGACACCAAGGCCCCGACCCCTCCCATACCCCCTCAACCCTCTCCACTACCCCCCTCCCCCCCTCACCCACACCCACCCTCTTCCCCTCAACCCTCCTCCCCACCCCCCCCGCACACCCCCACCCCCACCCCGCTCGACCCCATGGACTCCCCCCCCCCCAACCGACCTCCCACCGACCCCGCGCTCAACCCCCCCCCCCAAGCAAGCATCACTAAGCACACACGGCCTCCCATAAGAAAACCTTCCCCTCCCCCCCTCCCGCCGGAACTCCCGCACCTCTAAAGCCCCACCTCCCACCCACCTCCCCACCTCCCCACCCCCCTCACACTCCGCCCCATTACCTCCCACCCTCAACAGCCTCCCTTCCCTCCACCCCACCCTCGTCCCCCTCCCCTCCTCCTCACAGGAATACCCTGACTACGACCTCGAGGAAATGTTAGAAAACGACCTCGAATAGACTCACATCCTTTCTTCAGTTCCGCCCCCTCCCGGCGACCCCACCAGCCCCCGCAGGTCACCCCGGCCGACAAGGCCGACCCCCATCCCTAGCTCCCCAAAGGACGGGCCTCACGGCCCAAAGGTTAGACCCCACGACCCCCCCCACACACACCCATACACCCAACATCCGCAAACATACTGTAACTACCTCGCTTCGGTCGTCACTCCCGTCTCACTTTAACTCACACACATACAACATCAAACTACATAACTTCCTCTTTGACCTTAACCTTGAACATGGCCTCCCCACCCCCATCGGCACCCTCGACTCCTCCGCGGTGCTCTCCTTCCTGTGGGAACGCTACCAGGAACTAACCAACCTCTACTCCATAGTTACCTCCTTCGCCAAAATACACTCCACCACCTCTGCCTCCTTCACCATAATCACCAATAATGAAGTTGATAATTTTCACAACCATGTGGTCTATCCTAGCCAGTGGACTAACCTATCTAAAATAGGCTCTCCCCCACACCCGGTCACACCCAGCCACTTCCTACTAGTTCTCACTTGGCCACACTCCCACTTTGGACTCCTCCACAAAACCCACACCTCCGCTGCATGGATTGACTCCCTACATCACCCTCCCCCACCATCCCTTCTCACTCGCTCCCTCTCACTCCTCACCTCTTGGAACACTACCTCCCCCCCGCCCGTTGGCGTACTCCGCTTACTTAACCCGCCTCGCCAAAAGGATACGTCCCACGCGTGGTCATGCGGGACCCACGCCCTCTTACATACATACTTTATCCTCACAGCACTCCCCGACCAGATATACCTCCCCCCCCACTTCGACCCCCGAACTACTGTCTACTCCCTACACTTACTCTTGTGGCACCACACTTTCCGCTCCACCCCCCTCCCGGTCGGGCGCTCCCAACTACTCGCCGCCCTCCACCCCCCCCGCCCTCCCCCCTCCCTCCACCCCACTTCCCCCCCACCCTCCACCATCTACCCCCCTCTTCCCCGCCCCCCTCCCCCCCCCCTCCTTCCCCCCAACCCCCCCCCCCCTTACCCGCGTCTCCCGCCCCGCCGACGCCTCTCCCCATCCCCCCACCCCTCCCCTCAACAATCCTCCCACGCCACATACCCCAACCACTCCACCTCTACACACGCGGCCTACACACTACAATCATGGACGTCGAACACCAAACTACCACCCACCACCCTGACGTCCTCATCCTCACCGAAACCAACCACGCCACCCACAAATCCCACTAGCGTATCGCCCTCCCCCAATACCTCCTCAAAAGTACTCGACCTCGCTACTCACCTGTGCCCCTACCCAATGCAGGAGTTCTCTTCGCGGTCCGCATGACATCACTCCAATCCTCCACTGTCCTTACCCCGCCCCCTCACCTCATCCCCCACATCGCTGGACTAACCCTAGTCCCACACTCAGGCACCCCCTACCTTCTACTCGGAGTCTACATGCCCCAACTCCACAACCCCCAACTGACCCGTTTAATCGCTGAAGTTGCAGCGTGGGGCCTCTGCACCGCGGACGACCACCCGACTCACCGCGTCCTCGGGGAGTCGGGGGCGGGGACTTCCAAACGACCACTACACAAGGTACTGGTCACCCCGCCCTCACTTCCTTACTCAAATCCCACCTCCATCCCCTCCACTCCCTCATCCCTACCTTTCCCGTAGCAGCGGATGCCTCGACCACTAGCTCACCACGCCTCCCTCTTCCCTCGGCCTCTCTCCGTCCGCATGCTCCGTCTTCACCTCCACCACACACTTCACCGACCACTCGGCAATCTACCTCGTCGTTCCTGCCCCCTCCCCTCTCATAGCTCGTCCCCCTCCGCCCCATGCCCACCCTCACACACACCACACCACCCGCAAACTCAGCTTCCGACTTCCGCTCACACCCGACCACATAAAAGCATATCAAAACAGCACACCCTCCCTAATCAACCATGCGGCCACCCTCCATGCAACCATACTATATACACCCCCATCTACGGCCTCCCCCGACTCCCTCGACACTCTCGCCTCGCAATTAACCACACTTCTCTCCCACCACATGGTCCACGCAGCCAACATATGGCTTCTCCTCCCCCCGAAGAACCCCCGACCACCTCACGAGTCCCTTGACCCCACCTCGGTAACTTTACAAACACGCAAACATTTCCAAATAAAACTTCGCCGATGTTGTACCGATAGCGGCCCCCTCTCCATCGCCCAAGCCCTCCATAATACGACCGACTATATCGCCCCCAACAACATCAAACTATAGTGCCAAGCACGCATACGCCACCTCCTCCGGGCCACCACCACAGAGAAATTGAGGAAAATAAAAGCACGCGCCAATACGGCCTACGACGCTTGCCCGAAATCCTCCCACTGCCTCTTGAAAGTTAAAAGCGGCCTCCCCCCCCCCCCCAGCAACGCAACCTCGATCCTCCATATAATCACCAAACCAGATAACACTAAAGCGACCTCTCCCACCAAAGTCCTCGAGGCAGTAAACTCACACTTCGACGCCGAAATCAACCGCGCCACCCCACCCATAGTCCCATACTACCCGCCCCCCCCCGTGGGAACTCCCGGACAACCCTGACAACTTTACCATCGAGCCCCCGCGGAGACCCCTCCCTCACCCTTGCCGACATAATAACCCGCGACACATTCCATAAAACTATTAACTCGTTCGGTACGGGCAAAGCCCCCGCCCCCGACGGTATCCCTAACGAAATTACAAAATTCCTCCTCCCGGCGACCCGCTCCGCCCTCGTCTCTCTCCTCTCCCTCTTTGCCCACAAGGCCTACACCCCTCTTGATTGGTGCCATAGTAGCACCACATGCCTCCTCCATAAGAAAGGCAACCCAACCCTCCTCGACAACTATCGCCCCATAGCCCTCATGAACAACTTCCTCGAACTCTGGACCGCACTAATCAAAGATGCAGGCTCAAAGTACGGAGAAACCCACGGCATCCTACGCGACCAGCATGATGGATTCCGGAAACACCGTAACACCCACGACGCTCTCTCCTCCATCATCATAATGATGGAGGACGCCAAACTCTACCACAAGGACTTCTACGTCATGTATGCCGACTTGTTTACATATCCCTCCGTAGGGCTACTAATGGACACATATGTACGCTAGACTCCGGGGGAGTCATGGCCCTCCATCTATAGGTTTTCGCTATAGGTGTTCGCAACTCAGTCGCGATGCGATGCGATGGGTTCATCTACACAATATGTTCCTATCGGGTACCGACTTTTGGCGGTAGTACTTGGATAAGGCGTACATCTCCGTTTTGGGAAGCGGCGGTTCTAACCCCCTTCATGACATTCCGTGTGTTCATGGATTAACAGGTTATGGGCCCTCCGCGTTTACTGCGGGGTTTACTAGGGCACCGGCCGGAGTTCATGGGATGATGTCCATTAAGGGGGAGTGTTTACATATCCCTCCGTAGGGCTACTAATGGACACACTTGTACGCTAGACTCCGGGGGAGTCCTAACCCTCCACCTATAGGTGTTCGCTATAGGCGTTCGCAACTCAGTCGCGATGCGATGCGATGGGTTCATATGCACAATATGTTCCTATCGGGTACCTTTTGGCGGTACCTTCCTTTTGGCGGTACTTGGATAAGGCGTACAGCTCCGTTCCGGGAAGCGGCGGTTCTAGCCCCCTTCATGCCATTCCGTGTGTTCATGGATTAACAAAGGGGCCTTCAATGCCGTTGACCACCGCATCATGTTCAAACACATGCGCCAACTAGGTATGCCTTCCCCCCCACCTTTGTCGACACCTGAGAACACCTCTACGGAGTCTCTTCCACCGACTACATTACCCCGTACGGCCCCCTCCCTCCATCGACATTAATCGTGGCACCCTGCAGGGAGACACCCTCTCTCCCTTCCTATTTACCCTCTTCCTTGAACCCTTCCTCCGCTAGCTAACGGTGGGCAGCCGGGGTTACCGCCCGGGCCCCCCAGCCACTAGCGCTGACCCCACATAACGCACAGCTACCTACCCCGGCTACGGCTTCGCCGACGACCTCAGCCTAGCCACGGGCTCAACCCCCAACATGTCCATCCAACTCCGGAAACGCTCCCTCTTCAGCGCGTACACAAGTATGACTGTCAACATACGAAAAGGATGCATCACCGGCGCCCTATGGCGTTCAAGCAACGCCCTCTCCCTTGCCAGCATCACCCTACTTGCATCCCGTCTCCAAACACAATTCATCACCATCAACTCAAACCCTGCCCCCATCCCCTCCATCGGCCCCTCGGACACATACCGCGTCCTAGGGGTCGAGCTCAACACCTCCCTCACCTTCACCAAGCACTGGCTGGAACTAAAGCGCACTACCGCATTCCTCATCACAGCCCTCTACACCTCCCCACTAACACAGTCCCGCAGACTACGAGCCATCCGAGAACAACTTATCGGAAAGCACTTTACCCTCCAACTTGGCCTCTTCAGCGACTCCCAACTGGACATCCTCGAAGGACAAGTCAGCCGAGCACTCCGCTCCGCCGTCTCCTCGGTGCGTAACCTCCCCCTCACAGCCCTCCACCGCCCTACCTCCGACCTCGGCTACGGCCTACCCTCCCTCAAAGCCCACGCCGCACAACTCAGAGTCTGCCACCTCCACAAAAGCATGAACACCCCTGGCTATAGAGGCCACATGGCCCGCGCACACATATGCACCATCTCCACCACATACACCCACTGGCCCGCTGAATCCATCATGTCAAGCAGCTCCTCCCCACCCACACTCCGATGCTTGGTACGGGCCCAACGCGACGCATGCACCATGTTCAACAACATCCCTCCACTCTCCCTCACCAACCCCATTGCCTCCACACTCCGCGCCCACTTCACTAGCCAAGACATCACCCTCCTCACTTCACTCCGAGACAAAGCCACCCACATCACCGACCCTCACACCTACAAACACGCATATAGTGAATTCACACCCCGCAAAACGCACACATCCCTCCTCCCCCGCCTCACCCCCTTTGAAAAAACAATATCACCACATGACCACAAGTCCTCCTCCGCGCCACCACAACCTCTATCCTCCTCAAATCCTGCAAATCCCTTTCCACACAAACGGGATCCACCACCTCACTCTCAGTCCCCATTCGCCTTTTGGCCGCAGTCCTCACCGAGCCCCTTGATACTATCCACAACCGCTTTGCCATCGCTCACCTCACCCCCAAACAAGCATGCCCCCCCACCACCATCCACCCCTCATGGCTTCCCCTCCTTTCTCCCCAACTCCCCCGCTCCCCTACCAACCTCTCATCCGGCATCAATACCACCCACACCAAACCCCCCCCTCCCATGGCACCCACCACACACATCGAGACAGAATACCTCTCTCCTTCAGACCACCACTACCCTCCATGCGACGTAACACGCATCATCTCCAAACACAAGGACACAGAATATGGCCAAACACAGTACATGGTAGAATGGGCCCCGGAACACCTCACGGAATGGGACATCCAACTCCAAATCGACGACGGCTTCCGCCTCATCTCCTCAACCCCCACATCGGTGTGTCTCCCCACCCCCTCCCCCACCACTTGCTCCATCTGCCATGACCCCTACACACAGACCGCACCTCTACATGTTGTACATGCCCGCACTTTGCCGTCCATTCCCACTGCCGCCCCGCTCAGGGACCCGTCACATGGCAATGCGACTGGTGCGAATGCGGCCAGCACCACGACCTTACCCGCTAACACGAGGTCCAGTGGGCCCCTTGTCTAGAACTCCACGACACCATCAGTGAGACCCCCTCCGGCCCCACCGCGCTTACCGCATTTAACTCATGCTTTGCCCCTCCACAACACCCATCCTACCCGAACCTGGACCCCCCCCCCCCCCAAGGGACGCATCCCCTCATCATATTCAACCTCGACCCTATCCACCCCGACCTCGACATGCTCCCCACCGGCAAATTCACCGTCCACACCCACCCAACACTACATGACACCACCATCCTTTACACCCCCGACGGCCGCGCGGTCACTACCCTCTCCGGCCCCCGCGTCCGACACCTATTCCAACTCTTCCGCCCCGTCCTCACTCATCACTCGTTCGAAGAGGAGATCTACAACCTCATAACTCGCCTAGGCTCACGTTCTGAAATTCACTCATCCACACTCGCCACCACCACACGCAACAAATGGGCCACTAGAGAGGACCTACTCACAGCACTCCGCAACACATTTGACATCTAGACAAAACTCTACTCGGACCCCCTTAACAAATCCCTCCACTCTCACACTTACCACTCCCCATACCCCGATCATGACATAGTCTTCCTATCCAGCGGCAACAACGCCCAACACACCTGGCACGGCACCAACATGGCCAACCCGGAAGACGATCACGAATGAATGCGCCGAGCCATGGAACACGCAATCACGAGCGCCCACTCCACAGCCTCACACACATCCAACGCTACCATCCTCATACTCCCCCGATGGGAACACACACCATACCGACACTCTAAATATATCAACTCCCCATACACCCACCACCTCTACACCCTTCCCAACGACGCAAACACCTTCCTACCCCCCGATCACCACACATACCATCCTGTTGTAAGTAATACCTGCTGGTTATTAGTTGCAGATAGCTATTGTAAGATATTCTAGATATGATTAGTACATGTCTAGATCGGACATAACGATAACATGTTTGATTCGGTACATATCTATCGCGAGGCTACAACTCTGACACTTTTGTTGTCCCGACACAACGCCTCGGGCTGGTTGTCTCTGTGACTGTCCCTTTGCGTAATTGTGACTGTAACTACGTGTGCGTTAGCTATCTTCCTCACTGATCGTGTGTGCACGGTTTAACTGGTTATGGGCCCCCGCCTCACGCCACTCATGCTCGACGACCTGGTTCGGCGAGCCGCGATCGCCACCTCTCCCGCAGAAGGCAAGTTCGTATAGACACTTAGTACTTTCACCTTGTAGTCGGCGGTATCGCAAGTATAAACTGCGCTTAAAAATTCACCCACCACCCCACCTAAGTCAGCTGCTCGAGGACGCCATACAGCCACCCACACCGACGCACTCGTCGTGTGTTTACAAGGTGCACACATGTCCAAGCTTGAGACAGGGGGGGGGGGGGGCACTATCGGGTGAATACGTATACACAGGGTGCACGATAACCCTAGCCTAATATATATATATATATACATATATGTATATATATATACTTAGCGACTCAGCCGCCGGCGCATCTCTCCACATGCACTGGCCCCGACTTGTGCCCCACACAGGGCGGAGGATACACAAAAGGTGCTTTGAGACACCCCGGGGCGTCAAGCCGAGGGGTCGGTGGGCAACATGCCGTCTCTCTGAAACCACTGTTAGGCACAAGTCCGGCTAGCGGTTCTTACCGCTGCTTGTTTTTCAGTTTCTCCATTTTTTCCTGTGCCGCGATGGCGCCGAAAACTCGCTCTGCCGACTCTCCATATGTTTCGCCTCATGATTCCACCGACCTCGGCTCACCCCAACCCCATTCGGCACACGCTAGATGGTCGACATCTACCTCGTCGCCAACCCCCTCGCACTCCCCGCCTTGCCCTCACACGCAGCCATGACCGCCCTCCACAACACACCCGAATCGATATGCAACACACACCTCCCCAATCCCACCATCATCAACCCCCCCCCCCACACCTCTTCGACACTTACTCGCCCCACTCTGCAGGCATCTATCATCTCCCCCCAACCCCACTCACCCCATTACATGTCCCTTCCGGAACGCACGAAACTAAACACTCCCTCACCAAAGGAGAACGTGCTTGGAACTTGCAGGACTTCGTCTACACATACGGGAACAAGAAGGGCGCCCCTTGCCCCCTTGGCGCAGCCGCCACGCACCCCGCCTCGGACACCCGCATCAAAATTCTGGTGACCTCCACCCCTCCCTCACACACCATCAATCGCGTTGAATTAGCAGGCTTTGACATAGGCCACCAACTAGGCCACAACCACCTCCTTACAGACAGAGCGTGATGCGTCCACCTCATACAAGGCTACTTAAACTGCCCATCCGCTTACAGACACAACATCCACCACGACACACTCATTTCCATCACCCACACCCTCAAAACCCGCTGCGACGCAGGCATCCGCACACACCTCGGCAAAATTAAAGCACACAACCACTCACCAGGTAACGACCTCGCAGACACACTAGCCAACCAAGCTGCAAACGGACACCCACCCGACGTCACATATACCATAGGTTCAGACGTGTCGATAGGCCATTGGACATGGGCATACACCCTCATTCCACATACCCTAGGGGAACCTATACCGTACAGATACACCAACCTCAAAACTGACGCTCACACTCACAGCACCAAACACACACACACACACACACACACACACACACACACACACACACACACACACACACACACACCTCTCACAAACATCCAAACACGGTGCCCTCCTCGCCCGCGCCGCGGAGGACGGCGCCGACTTCACCTTCCACAAACAACACACCACACTAACCAACATCCAATTCACCCACAAGCAAGAATTCATGTGGGGAGTCCACAACACCCGTCTCCTCACACACAACCCCACCCTACGCTGCCCCATGTGTGGCCAATTCACTAGCAACGGCCACATGGCCGGAAACTGCCCCACCATGTGCGGCCTACTAAGACATGACCGCCACAACATCGCGCTACAACTCCCACTCTCCCTATTGGAACGCCACAACGGCGGACTATGGGAGACCATCACAACCGACTTTGGTAATAAACCCATCAAGTCATTCGCATCCCCCACACCCACCCATACACCTCTTGATTGTTACCCCCATGACCCCACCCACATACCTCGATATGCTCCCTACCGGTAAATTTGCCATCCACACACACCCATCACTACACGACACCACCGTATTATGCACTCCCGACGGCCGCGCGGTCACCACCCTTAACGGCCCCCGCGTCCGCCACCTCTTTCAACTCTTCCGCCCCGACCTCTCACAGCACACGTTCGAAGAGGAAGTCGAACACCCTTTGGAGAGGTTGGATTTGTGTGGTTAACGGTCTAGCCTTGACTTGTAAGTTTCATGTGCGACATAGTTGGGAGGGCCCAGAGACAACAACCGGCGCATGCGGTACTTGTTGTAAATCGGCGCATACGATACATGATGTACACAATTTCAATTTCAATTTGTATGTTGATTATTTGTTTGTTTGTTTGTTTGTTTGTTGTTTGTTTGTTTGTTTGTTTGTTTGTTTGTTTGTTTGTTTGTTTGTTTGTTTGTTTGTTTGTTTGTTTGTTTGTTTGTTTGTGTATTTCTTCATTTGTTTGCTTGTTTGTTTGTTTGTTTGTTTGTTTATGTGTTTGTTGGTTTTTTGTTTGACGTTTCTTTGTTTGACGTTGAGGGGTGACCACACGGCGCGGCGCCCGCCGGCGGCGCAGCGGCGGGGCCCCGGAGAGGGGTGCGCTCGCAGGCCCGTCGGCATCTACCTCTACCTCCACGCGGTGGGCGCTAGTAACCATGTAGCCATGCCAGGCTTGGCACGGGAGGGGGCTAAACGAGGTACCAGCAACTGCGATCCGCGGGATCACTAGCTGCCGGGAAGCCATGTACGGAGAGTTTTGGAAAAACATAATATCCGTACACCGGCACAGGGATCTCCCGCTCGGCCAGTCCGATATGTCTTTTCCGCGACTAAATACTCGCAGATACTCTCCCGACGAAAGGGCGGGGGCGGCGTTTGCGAAATGTTTTTTGGCGAAGAAGGGTACGGACGGATCGGCGGAGGGACGAGGGTGTTGGAGCTGGCGGCGGACAGCTCGGAAGCACCGCTAGGGCACGGCGCTCGCTAGCAGTCGCCAGCCTTGCGAGAGTTTTAAGTCTCCCCAGGGGGCGAGGCGTGATGCTACGCAAGACGGAGGTGGGTCGCAGCCGGAGGAGCGGCACGGTTTGGCGGCGGCGGTCCTTATGATCACCCGCCGCCCTAAAAACCCGGTACGGGGGGGTTTCGGGAAAATATTCCCGTACCCACCATCTTTTGAGGACCGGCGACTCGATCCATGTGATCTACCAACCCCTCCCCTAGTCGGTACCCGGTTATCGACAGGCTGCCTCAGGCAGTATGCCTAGGGTTATCGTAACGGCACACTGCTTATAAAGGCGGCCCCCTAACAACGTAAACCACCGTGGATGGGTAAGGACGGCCACAGCGCGATTGGATAAGTACTGGAAACATACGGAGCAAGGACAGGGGACATGAGAATATTTGGCACGGGGGCAGGAGAGCCAGCTGGACACCGTAAGTAGCCTAATTACTTTCTCTTCTCAACCCCCGAAGGAGGAGGGAAGACTCGGCTAGGTGGCGAGTTGCGTCGGGAGGAGCAACTAATACCTCGGGCGGGGATGAGCACGGATCGAGACGGGACCGACGACGACCTGAGTGAAAGGGTTTTTTCACATGCCTTTCTACCCTAGCTCCGGCACGACCGGAATACCACACGAGCCGAGGTCAAGCAGGTTCGTCTCGACCAGCTCAAGCTCACCAGCCTTGTTGATTAGCGACCCCGCAGCGGCTTGAGCAGGCCGCGTATCGTGGAGAATAGCGACATTTTATATTTCATACTTGTATGCAGACAATACTTGTTTACGTGTGTGTTTTGGACGGTATCGCTAATGCCATTGGAGAGGTTGGGATTAGTGGTTAACAATCTAGCCCAAGGTTATGAGTCCTAATTTGGTATAGCACGGAGGGCCCAGAGACACCAGCATGTTAGTTCTGGTATTGCTGTAAACATTTTCATTTAATTTCATTGACACGGCTCGCGCGTTGTTGCTGAATAGTGAGCTCATTGCGATGGCAAACGTGTCCAAGTGGCGCATCTCCAAGTAGCTGGGCGCGATGGCGGAGGTGGAAGAGGTGCGGAGCAACATCCAAAAGATCGGTGTTGAGGAGGCGAGGCACTTTTTTTTTTTTGCCCGACCTCCATTTACCACATATTCACGGCGCATTTGGAATGTGCACATGTGTCTAAAATGGTTACTTAACATGTACAAATCATTCGAAGCAAAACGAAGAAACTGCGAGTTTAGTTGGAATCGGACGATAATAATGCTTACGCAGGGAAATCTTGAAGCTAGGTGTGTATCGATGAATAAGCATGTCGTAACTCATTCCCTCTCTCTTCCAAACCGACTCGCCCTCCTCATGCGCCCATCGCGCATTTGCATCTGTCACTGTTGCAAGATCGGAAGCTCGTGCTGAGCATTACCATTTTCTGACCCAATGAAACACCAACCAGCGAGATCCTACCAGGCGGCTTGTTGCCCTTTCTCCACCATCTCGCTTCATAACTACCTCACTCTCTCTCTCACTCTCTCTCTCTCTCTCTCTCTCTCTCTCTCTCTCTCTCTCTCTCTCTCTCATACACACACACACACACACACACACACACACACACCCGCACACACACCCGCACACTCAGTCACACCCGCACACTCAGTCACAAGCGCTCTCGCACACACCCACACGCATACGCAAAGACGCTAACGCTGTCTCTAATACACATACACGCACGCGCACACACACATTCAAACGTATGCAGACACGCGTATCTACATACATATGTATTCAGATACTCAAACCAATTCAAAGTAACACGCACACTGACACACACACACACACACACACACACACACACAGAGAGAGAGAGAGAAAACATCATCGTTTCTGTGACCACAAAACAACAGCACGCACACACTTACACACGCAAATACCCACACAGACACACGCGCGAGCACACACAAAGAAACACCCACACACGTCCACACATATACAAACATATACGCATACCCCCCACACACACATACAAACACACGCATATATGCATACAAAAAGCGTTGCCGCACACATGATTAAGCACACACAAAAATACGTACACTCCAAAACAGATATAAACGCACACACATACACACACCCACGCACAACACACACACACACACACACACACACACACACACACACACACACACACACACACACACACACACACATTAAAAAAAAATTGCCAGCCATCGAAGTGAGGGGAGGATAAGCAAGTGAGCAGGTAGGCTATGGTCCCGAGGCCGACATATGCACAGTGCACATTCCAAAGACAGCTTTCAAAAAACGTGCCGTGTCAATTCATTGAATGGAGCGCCCGCTAGGTCGGTTGGTGTCATGAGATTTGTTTGAGGAGAAGAAGGCGAATGTGGGGAAGGGTGAATGTAGGAAGGGGGGGGGGGGGCAAAAGGTTCAGCCGTCGCTCTTGGTGGTGCGTCGAGTCCACGGCAGCAGCGTGCGCACAAACTGCATCTGGTTGAGGACGGGCAGGATCTGCACCGCCGACCGCACCTCCTGCCGGTCGTCAAACCAGCCCTTCACCAGCGTCCCGTCCTCCTCCCGCACCAACTCGTAGTCCTCGTGCCCCTTGCCCGCGATCACCACCACGTCGTCCTCCTGCGCCATGCTGATGGCGCCGCGGATGGCGTAGTGGCGGTCCTCGATTACGTACGTTCGGTGCTCCCGCTGCATCTCCCACACGTGGTCGCTCTCCCACGGGATGCACATACTGGCGTCCGTGAACCAGGTGTAGTCGCCGTTGGGCCGCGCCCGCGCGTCCCACTCCTTAGGCAGCCCGCGCGCCATGTCGTGGAAAATGTCCTGCGGGTCCTCCCCGCGCGAGTTGTCCTGCGTCACCACCACCACATCCGCCAGCTCGTGCGCCACCTCCATCATGTACCGCCTCTTCCCCTGGTCCCGCTCCCCGCCGCACCCAAATACCAGGATGAGCCGCTTGAACTTGTACAGCTCCCGCACCGTGTTCAGCAGGTACTCCAGTGCGTCCGGCGTGTGCGCGTAGTCCACGATCACAGGGAACCCCTGCCCCTCGTCCACCACCTCCATCCGCCCGGGTATCCGGTCCGTGTTTTCAATGCCCGCCACGATACTCTGCGCACCACCGGCCAGGCGCGGAATGAGTAGAGGAATGGGAGCAATGGCGGGGGATAAGGTGAGGTGAGAGGTGAGAGACAAGAGCTGTATACAATTACATCACACAAAATACCATATCACATCACATCACATCATTCTTTGGTTTTCGCCCCTTATTCTTCCTTTTTCTCTTTTTGTGTTGGACTCTCGCGGCTTTCTGTGTTATCAATTTAACTGTTGTATAAAATCAACTAAATCTAACAGGAGGGCTGGGAAGAGGGGACAAGGATAGGAATGCATACAGGCAGGTAAAACAGAAGGGCGGGGGGCAAGGGACTTGGGGGGGGGGGGGGGGGGGGGGGGGGGGGGGGGGGGTAGCAGAATAAAAGGGGCTGGGGAGAGATATGGGGGCAAAACAGTAAGAAGGGATGAGAAGGAAGTAGGGGATGACTGGGAAGGGGCAGTGAGGGGGGCAGATAGAAAGGCGCGACGATGCAAGTCAGGGGCAGACGGGAGGACTTGGGGAGAAAACGGGACTTCAGCCTCAATGGAGGTTCCTTTTTGAGACTGACATGCACAAACAACATGGAAGAAACACATATCATATCATTATTATATTTCATACATACATGCATACATATGTCTATGAAGAGGAGAGCAGCTGTGAGTGTGTGTGTGTGTGTGTGAGAGTGTGTGTGTGTGTGTGTGTGTGTGTGTGTGTGTGTGTGTGTGTGTGTGTGACTGTGTGTGTACATTTCTCTTTTCATAAATTGTTGCAATTTCATCTGTTTTCTCTATTTATGTTTATTTTACTATTGGGGGCGGGGGGGCTTGAATGCTGTTGTTGTTGTGGTGAGCAAGCGGTCGAGCGGGCGCACCTCCAACGGAATATTGATCGCCACAGCAGCTGCAATAGCAGCCAGGATGTTTTGCAGGTTGTGAACGCCCACCAACTTGGTGATCACCTGCGATGCATCATGAAAAGGGGCAACGGGGGAAAATACACATAATGGGTGAAAGCAAAGCAAAAAGGACGGCGAAGGAGCAATAGTCCATTGGGTAAGTGGAACCACATGAGGGGAGGGCAACCCACCTGGACGACGCCATAGGGAGTCATGATTTTGTAGTCGGCTTCGAAAAGAGTGGTGGGTCCGATCTCCACCGGCCACACGTCAGGCTCGTCGCCCATGCCGGGGTTGGGGTTCTGGCCAAAGGTGACCACCGGTACGGGGCTCGCCGCGCGGATGAAATCGTCCGCAACCACGATGTCGTCCACGCACACCACCGCCCTCTGCCGGCTCTCGTCCGTCAGCCCCTCAAATAGCCTGACAGGGGAGGGTGCGCGACGGTGGGGGAGTCAGGCGTAGCCTAGTGCCAAAGCGAAGGCAACGCATACCGCAGAATTTCAGGTACGAAATGGACGCTAATTCTTCTTCGTCCCTTCATGGGCGAGGGTACGATGGGGTCAACGTTAAGGATTCAGACAAGATGAAGCGCGGGTGGACGAAAGCTGACTGGTGAGCCAATGAAAACCGAGGAAGGGGCTTTGAAAAGCCAATGGAGAAATGACAAAGTAAATATGAGAGCCATTGCTGATGAGAACTAAAAATCCGTTCTTTACCCCAATCCGTGTGTGTGTGTGTGTGTGTGTGTGTGTGTGTGTGTGTGCGCGCGCGCGCCCGCATGCGTGTTTGATTTCGCCTGATTTGTTTGAGCAGATGTCTGTGCATACATGTGTATAAGTGTGTCTCTGCGCGCCCGCGTGTGTGTGTGTGTGTGTGTGTGCGCGCGCGTGAGTGTGTGTCTTGGGGGGAGTGCGTGCGTGTGTGTGTGTGTGTATGTGTGTGTGTGTGTGTGTGTGTGCGCGTGTGTCTGAGTGTATCTGTGTGCGTAGGTGTGCGCAGGTGTTTGTGTTAGCAAATACGTGCGCGTGTGTAAGTGCGCGCGCGCATTTGCGAGTGTGTATTTGCGGATGTCTGGGGCGGGGAAAAGGTAGGAAAAGCGTTGGCTCACTTGAGCTTCGCCTCTTTGTAGGCCTGCATGTTGCTGTGGTAGTCCAGGTGGTCCTGCGTGAGGTTTGAGAAGACGGCGATGTCAAAGGTGACGCCGTCCACTCGGCCCTGGTCTAGCCCGATGCTGGTGACCTCCATTACAGCGGCGGTGCCGCCGCGGTCCGCGATCCCTGCCATCACCTGCTGCACCTGCAGCTGGTTGGGCGTCGTGTTGGACACGCTGTAGCGACCCAAGTAGCCGTCCACACAGTAAGGCGTGGCGTGCGCGAGGGCAGGGGGTCCGCCACCCCGGTCCCGGTCCATCCGCGCGTTGTTGTTAAACTCCTCCTGAATGATGTCCTGAATGTCGCGCATCTTCCCCTCCGAAGTGTCCCGCCATATCTCGCCGCTCTCGTTGAGCAGCGTGTGGTCCAGCGCGTACTCCACCGTCCCGATCATCCCGCAGGAGTGGCCCGCCTCCTCCAGCACACCGCGGATGAGCCACGAAATGGTGGTCTTGCCGTTGGTGCCTGTCACGCCCACCGTCACCTTCAGCCGCTGGCTCGGGTCCTCGTAAAACACGCGCGCCAGCTCTCCCAGCGCCGACCCGGTGTTGGGCACCCACACCACCGGCACCTGCACATCAGCGGGGCGGCAGAAAGCATAATATGTCTTGTGACATTTGACAGGATAAGGACACAGCCATCACAAAGATCATCGCCAGCCCTCGGCCTGCTGAATCGACGGGCCTCATAGAAACGAATGGGGCGTCTTTCCACATCCTTCCGTTCCATTGCAATTCGCCCATCTATGAAAAAAAAACACAAATACGTGCACGCGCACACACAAATACACGCACACACATAATCACACACACACACACACATACTCACACACAAGCACACACTCACACCATGACACTACACCCACACCACACAAACACACACTAACACCATAACATCACACAAACACACAAAAAAAGGGGCGCACACGATCATGCACACACTCACGCACACACGTAAGCATAAACAGACACAACTACAGGCACACACATGCAGATCCTGGACACTGGGCTTATTTCAATATTGGATAAGTGGCATATTTTGAGCAAACGTAGTAAGTGCTTCCATTTCTATCCGCACCCGATCGGAGACACCCGTCGGCAGCTGCGCGCCCTCCAGCGCCACTGCAGCTACTGCCCCCCTTTCAACCGCTTCGCCTAGAAAGGAGTGACCGTCCACAGTGGCGCCCTTCACACACACAAACAGGTCGCCTTTTTTCACTTTGCGGCTGTCATCCGAAATGCCGATGACCTCCAGCCCCGGCGGCGCTGCTGCCTCCAAACCCGCAGCCAGCAGCAGCTGGTTCAGCTCGTACACTCGTTCCGGCAGCGGCGGATATTCCATCTCTTCCTCGTAATCCAGCACCTGTTCTTCTAACCCTGGCTGGTACTGCTCTCCCGGCCATTCGCTGTAAACAAATGCATCTGATGAGTTCCGTTTCGTGGTTGGGTTCAGCTTCCAAATAGTGCCAAGAACTTACGCGCGAGCGTGTGCGGGCGTGTGTGTGTGTGTGTGTGTGTGTGTGTGTGTGTGTGTGTGTGTGTGTGTGTGTGTGTGTGTGCGTCAGAGTGAGTAAGTGCATGTGTGTGAGAGTGAGTGTGTATGTGAGGGAGTGAGTGGATGTGTGCTTTTCTCTCTCTCTCTCTCTCTCTCTCTGTGTGTGTGTGTGTGTGTTTGTGTGTGTGTGTGTGTGTGTGAGAGAGACATAGAGAGAGGGAGAGGGGGAGAGAGAGAGAGTATGTATGTACGTGTGTGTGTGTGTGTGTGTGTGTGTGTGTGTGTGTGCGTGTGTGTGTGCGTGTGTGTGTGTGTGTGTGTGTGTGTGTGAGAGAGAGAGAGAGAGAGAGAGAGAGAGAGAGAGAGAGAGAGAGATAGGGAGAGGGAACTCATTTACTCATTTACTCTCTCTCTCTCTTTCGGGGTGTGTGTGTGTGTGTGTGCGCGCGCGCGTGTGTGTGTGTGTGTGTGTGTGTGTGTGTGTGTGTGTGTGTGTGTGTACGTTTGTGTGTTTACGTTCGTGTGGATATGAGCGCGCGCAGGTGTGTGTGTGTGTGTGTATGTGTGTCTGCGAATGCGTCGTAAGTATTCGTTGGTGAATAAACGTGTTCCGTAGCGTGTATAGAAATGTTACAGTCTGTAGAGGGATGTGTCTGTGTGTGTGTGTGGGCGTGCGTGGGGGTATTTCGGAAGGAAGATAGGCGGATCTTCACCTAACAGGTATTTGCTCCAGGTCACCGCCAATGTCACCGATTTGTTGCTTGCGGATGAAGGCGTCCAAGTCCAGCTCTTCTTCTCCAGCCTCATCCGCCCCCAGCCCAACCTCCGCCATCAGCGCATCCCCCACCTCGTTTCCCTCCGGCTCATCCGGCAGGTGGCTCACCCCCTCCCGCCGCGCCTTGAAGATGCGCTGCCCGTCCACTTCAAGCTCCGGGTCATCACCCAGATCCATGGACCCACGCTGCCGACGGCGTGCCAGCGCAGAGTCGTCATCATCCTCCGCCTCCTCCGCCACAATCTCGTCCACAATGTCAGTCACGTCCTCCTCCTCTGGGTCCAGGAACCCGCGCTCCTCAAACTCCTCCTCCTCATCCTCATCGCCATAGCCCCCCCCACGACCGCGAGGAGATCCTCGACGCCGGCGACGGCGAGCGCTTTCCAGCTCGTCCTCCTCATCATCCGAATCCTCCAGCAAATCAAACTCATCATCGTCCTCAAACTCTTCCTCGTCCTCCATGTCCTGCACACGCACCCCAACAAGCCAAAATCTTCAGCCAGCCATCAAGACAATTGGTCCGAGGTACTCTCGCACACAGCAACTCTCCTGCACCATACATGACAGCTACATCATCATATGCATCGTTCTTCCTGACGGAGAAACACAGCCACCTATGCAACTGCCGTCGCCCATTCATATTGCACCTGCAGTCCCCCATTATTATTCAACTCACCATATCCTCATCATCATCGTCGAAGAGCCCGTCCTCATCCAGATCGTCCTCGTTCAGTGTAAAGTCTTCGTCCTCGTCGTCGTCCCTCTCAATCCTCGGCCGCTTTGCCGCAGAGCACGGCCACGGGCCCCGCTTACCAGCCGCTGACAGCCCCACATCGCGTCCCCTCATTCCGCCAGGGGCCGTCCTCCCCAGCAGATTCAGCTGCGCAATGCAAACATGCAGCCCCAAATACGGAGATGTGCGGCTGCTGCTCCCACATGCTATGAGGGGTACACCCCTGCGCTGCACCCGGCACGTTACGCCCGCATGGTGGCGGATCACTGGCCGCCTTGGGAGGGCCAGGCTCCCGCTGGATAGCATTCCCGCCCAACCCGCTGCGCCCCAACTCCGCTTTAACTTTGAGACCCTGGCGCAACCCAACACCACCGTGGGCTGCCCCTTCCACGGCTGACGTAGCAACAAACAAGTGAGTCAGGCGGATGACATATACTCCAGCTAGACCCTCCAAGAAGCTCAAATTTTGGCTTCCCCCTCTTATTTATTTCCTCTATTCTTTCTCAACCCCAAAAAACAGACTGCTTAGGTTAAATAGTATAACCTAGAGCCGGCAAGAAACAAACACACTGATTATTACGCAGGTCTCGGCACGCACGCGCCGGGCGGATTGAGAACGAGGTCGGCAGTAATCACGACGCGTAGGCAGCGGTTCTCAAAAGATCCGTCACCGACGAGGATGGCGACGTGCGATGCACATCTGACGGTAAGCCCTAAGGATATATTGAACCCTGAGCTGCGGCAGGAGCAGGATAGGGCCGCTAACGCCCCTTGTGCCGCTTGACCGGGAGGAGTTACTGCTCCTCGGCGGTCATTCGTATAACGTCACAGAAAATTAAATCATGAATGGTAACCAACGCGTAGAGATTGCCTGAGCATAGAGAATGAGGAGAGGCTGCGTGGCAGGCGTCCGTCCCTTCCGGAAAAAAATTAAAATAATAATGATCTTTGACGGCGGCCGCCGGTGGAAGGAATAACCGCCACCCATCATCCACCCTGTCTTACCTCACCAATCCGCCTACGAATAGGAGTGTGAGCGTACATGTGTATCGTCTGATATAGACTGGGTGTGCGATGGGAAAGATGCTTGGCCCGCGGTGTCGGAGACTCGGTGATGGGGGGGGTATGTCGATATACTTCGTCCGAACTCGAAAGAAAAGCTATCCCGTACCATCGCTCCCCACGTGTTAGCTTTTCAACACGACGGCATCTCCGTGGGGGGCTGGGTGCCAATACCTGTCCTTAAGCGTCTAAGATTGGCCCCGTGCGAGCACAAGGATCGGTGCTGAGGTTAACGTCCGTGCTAACGTAGGTATGATGGGCTGCAGGGTCCTGGACGGCCAGTAGGAGCGCTGGCGCTGGACGCTCTTGACTCTCATCCATCCATCCTTTGCTTGTCAAAAGTGGGACTACCCACTGCAGCGCCCTCAAGTCGGCGGCGCTGATGATGGTTCATCTCTGCTTCATCCATCCCGATGGCACGACATATAATATATTCCGCGCTACGGCAGTACACGTAAATGCACCAGTTCCTGCACAGATACCCGTATTCGTACCCGTCGCGAATGGAGTACACTGGGTAGGAATAAGGATATATATTGTCAGATTGATTTAAATCTATAGAGGGCAGTGCTGATGCTGTGGCATGCCTTCCTGTTCCTCGGGCTTAGGTTTTTTTTTTTTCTCCTTTTTTTTTTTGGCTTGGTGGCCTTTAGGGTTTTTGGGTTTTTGGGTTTTGTTAGGGTTTTGTTAGGATTTTGGGTGTTTTGGGTTTTGGGTTTTACCCTAAAACCCTAAAATCAAACCCTAAACCCTTAAAACCCTAAAACCGTTTTAGGTAGTGGCTTGGGTTGAGGACACATGACTGGGAAGTACGGCGTCCTCAGTTGGCTCCTTATCAGGTTCCGCCTGTGACACATAAACATAACTAAACATGAGAGGCGTCAAAGGTGGTGTGAACAACCGACACTAAGTGCGGCTTTTAACAACGCCGCTTGGGCCTCCACTTACCGCGACAACTACACGTGTCGACTTGGGTTGGGGACGTGAGCCTTCTTGCACGGCTTCTTGACCATGTTGAGACAGTATAACACAAACGTAAAGTAAAAAGATAGACAAATGTTATACATAATAAAGAGTCTGAAACCACATTGACCTCCGCTTACCTTTGAGGTAGTGGCTTGGGCTGAGGACACACGATTGGGAAGTCCGGCGTCTTGAGTTGGCCCTCTCCCCCTTCCTATTTACCCTCTTCCTTGAACCCTTCCTCCGCTGGCTCACGGTGGGCAGCCGAGGTTACCGCCCGTGCCCCCCCGCCACTAACGTTGACCCCACAGAACCCACAGCCACAGAACCCACAGTCCACATGGCTGCCGGACAAGTTATTATCCGCATAAGCATTGACGAGCATCTTGCAGCCAGTGTGAGCAAACGGAGATGAAACTCTTGCGCGACATGGTTTGTGTGGTAATCAAGTTGCTACACAGCAATGTTGGTCAAGTAGCATCGTGATAGTACGGCTGTGACTCAGCACTATAAGATGATAAGCCAATAAGCAATAGAGAGGATTAGGCTGCTGATGGTGGCAAGTTGGTGAGTGAGATATCATCTAAAGGCTCAGAATATACGTTGGCGTGTGCTCACCACAAGGTGAGTGCGTGTCCTGTGATAGGCAAGTGCTAGGCACTTGCTGAGGGTGAGATGACATGCAGTGTCACTCACCGAGTGTAAGCATTCTTTATTGCCCCCTCAATTTTGACAGGTTATGGGCCCTCTAGCTGCTAGTTGGAGTCATTTGTCTTGACTGGAACCTAGAGCTTGCTTCTGGAAGAGTGGTAGACCTTTGTGGTGTCGCACGATACGTGAGGTGCGGCTGGCTAACAAAGTGGATGGCTCTTGCTTGTGTTTGTAGCTTTACTTCGATACCCGGCTGGTAGCGACTTGTTTGTGTCGCTTGGAGACTTGAACCCCCGAACGCCGACTCGTGTGACGTGAAGATCGGCTTGCTTTCCTTTGTTATAGCTTGGCGCTTTCTGGAATTTTATTCGCTTCCGGAGCTTGTCACCCGCCAGTTTCTTTTCTCGTGAAAGCCTATAGTGGTCCGGCTGAATTTTTGGAAAGGCATCTTACCACAAGTGTACTAGCACTCTTGTACGACATCACTTGACCGACCTTTTGAGACTCGTTTCTGATTGCCTTGGCTGTATAGACTCCGGGAGTACAACTACGTCTTCGGTCAGCCCTTTGTTGTCTCCTTTTCTGAGCCGCGTTGCTTGCCTCTTCACCGGTACTTGGTGCTTTTCTTGTTTGCATTTTTCCTGATTTTCTGGTGCTCTTGCGAGCGCATCCGACGTACCTGCTATGGACTCCGTGAAACTACCCAAGTTCAGCGGGGAGAGATGAGATTTTGACGTGTGGAAGAAACGTTTCCGTACATTTGGCTTGATGCAAAAGTGGGCTCCGGCTTTGTCGTCGGATGGTGCCGCTTCCTCTCAACAACAAGTCGACATGTACTCCACATTGATTCTTGCGCTGCCGGAGGACGATCTTTCCATTATCGAGAATGTTAGCGATGATGACAAGACCTGCGGCCACAATGCATGGACTGCGCTAGTCAATCATTATGAGGACGATGGTATTTACCGGTGTACGGAACTATTGCAAGACTTGGAGACGCTGCAAGCAGACGGCGAGAGCGGCATTCAATACCTGAACCGGTTAGTTCGACAGCTTGCCCGAGTTGGGGACGTCGTCTACGACCGGCGTATCATCATGTACTTGGTGAAGGGCCTGCGCAGCGAATACCACTCCATCACCGACACGTGGGACGTACACGACCTCAGCATGGATACCGTCAAGCGTGATCTTCTTTATAGGGCATGCGCATCGAGAGTCCTGCGCAATCACATACAACGGAGCCCCCAACGCCTACGGCTTTTGCAGCGTGTGATGATGACGCAACGACTGATCTTTTGAAGCGGCAAGTCTCCGAGCTCCAAGACCAACTGAAATCTCTTCAAGGAGCTGCGACTACTCGTCGTACCTCATATGGCAGAGGCGGAGCGAGAATTTTTCGTGGTGTTTGCTATGGCTGTGGTAAGAAGGGCCATCGCAAGTCCGAGTGCCCGGGCAACAGCACCGGAGGTAACTCTGCGCAAGTGGACTCCCCGGTTGCTTTTCTGGCGGTCATGGACGTGACGGCCACCCCTGCGAGGCCATTATCCGAGGCTCGACACATATTCGAGCGCGATGGGGAAACGTGGATGTGGTTGGCCGACAGCGGCGCCAGCCATCACATGACTTCTGTGAGTATCGAGCGCTCGCCGACCGGCTTTGGGTGAAGGGTATTAGCACCCGTGCTGTTGGCGTGGGCTCGGTCCGCATCATTGTGAAGGCTGAAGATGGAGAGGAGATTCCTGCCACGCTAAAGAATGTGCTCCACGTTCCTGAGCTATCCCGTCGCGCGTCGTGGTCTTACCATCGGCTTTTCAGCCTCACCCAAGCTCGGCGACAAGGTCATTCTGTGGTGTTAGCTGATCCCGTGGACCACCTTCGTCTTCATGCCGGTCATGGTGGTGGCGTGGTGGTTCCGTTGGAGCGCGCGCATTTGTTATGGTTGCCGGCGCGGGTTGCTTCGTCGAATCCTACCGCTTCGGTCGCCACTGCGCCATTGGAAAAACGGTTGTAGCATTCCCGACTCGGTAACCTTGGCGAGTCGCAATTGGACATGCTCTTGGCCACTCAGGTGGAGGGTGTGTCGTTTTCTGCGTCGGATAAGTTGGGCTTCTGTGAGACATGTGTTGTGTGTAAGTCGCACGTCCGCCGTATCTATCGTGAGCCGGCTGACCAGAACGTTGGTGTCTTTGAGGTCCTCGGCTTAGACTTTTCCGGTCCTATGAGTGTTCCATCCTTGGGAAGACGGTGGTACAACTTGTGTGCGGTTGAATTCCGGGGCCGTTTCATGCTGCATGATGCGGTCCTCTCCAAGGATGAGGCTCCCGCCTCGTTCCGTCGCATGTTGACTGCCATCCGTTTTCTTGGGCACACGGTTCGTCGTCTTCGGGTGGACAATGACACGGTGTTCTTAGGTGCTGCCTTCCGAAACCTCTTGGATGAGTTCAACATCGCCGTGGAGATCACTGCCCCTTACGCGCATTGGCAACATGGCCGGATTGAGCGGCAGTGGGGGATATTGGTCCCGATGGAGCAGTCAATGATCCGACAAGCCACGCTGCCTAAATCGTATTGGGCTCTAGCGATGGCCGCTGCGGTGCATGTCCGCAATCGTGTGCATAGTAGCGGAGCCGGCGGTGTACCTTTCAATTTGGCGACCGGTAGACGAGCTGATTTGAGCTCCATGCGCGTCTTCGGCTGTCCGGCCTATGTCCACGTTGACAAGTCTCAACGCCGCAAACTTGACGATCGCGCGTGGAAGGGTGTCTTTGTGGGCTATGCTTCCGAATCACCTGCGTGGTTGGTGTACAATCCTGCTACTTGTCGGGTGGTGAGCAGCCGTAACGTGGTGTTCGATGAGGCTGCAGTCCTCTCCATGGGGGAGAGCAATGCGGAGCAACGCACTGACGATGAACATGACAACATCCCGCGCACCATGTGTAACGAAGAACGGGATACAGCTTCGGGGGAGTCGTCGCTATGGGAGTCACTGCAACATTCCGGGTCGATGGAAGATGAACGGGACATGCATTCGGGGGAGACTCCACGTCCAAGGTATAATCTTCGATCCACTGCCGCACCACAGCAATGCGTACCCAGTCCAAGGTATAATCTCCGTTCAGCGGGCGCTTCGGGAGATAGATGGACTAAGAGAAGTACCGCGGCTATTAAGTCAGCCAGCAGCCCGACTGTTCAAGAGCATGTGTCATACAAGCAAGCGCTGAGGAGACCTCAATCGGGGGAGTGGGAGGCAGCTATCAAGAGCGAGTACGACTCACTTGTATCTCGGAAAACCTGGACATTGGTCCCTTGTCCTGCCGGTCGCAAACTCGTAGATTCCAAGTGGGTGTTCAAGCTAAAGCGCGATGCCAATGGACAGATAACAAGGTACAAAGCAAGACTTGTGGCTCGCGGGTTTACTCAGGAGAAGGGTGCGGACAACCACGAGACCTTCGTTCCCACAGTGAGGGTGATTTCTATTCGAACGTTGCTCGCGCTTGCTGCTTATAATGATTGGGAGGTGGAGCAGCTTGATGTGGTGACGGCATTCTTGGAGGCTGATATCGAGGAGGAAATCTACATGAGGCAGCCGGAAGGATTCCGTCACTTCGACATCAATGGAGAGGAGCGAGTGTGCTTGTTGAAGAAATCATTGTATGGCCTCAAGCAAGCTCCTAGGAACTGGAATAAGACAATCACAGTATGGCTTCAGCCAATCCAAGGTGGATCCCGGCATTTACGTCTTCATCAAGGAGGGTGAGCCTTATGTCTTGGCGTTGTACGTGGACGACAACATCATCGTCGGACCAGCGGGTAGCTTCATCGTTGGGTTCAAATCGGCTTTCGGTGAAAGATTCAACGTGCAAGACCTCGGTACAGTGTCTTGGTTGTTTGGCATGATAGTCGAGCGTGATCGTGGCAGCCGCATCATCAGGATTGGACAACAACATACGTATTAGATATGTTGGAGCGCTTCAACATGATGGACTGCAAGCCAGTGGGCTAACCTATGGCGGTTGATGCTTTGAGCAATTGTATGGAGACGTCGACATCAAAGTTGCCTCCCGGTCTAGTGCCGTACCAAAGCTTGATCGGTAGCTTGCTCTACGCTTCCGTAAGCACACGGCCCGACATCACCATGGTTGTTTGCAACCTTAGCAGATACATGTCCGACCCCTCTCAGTCACATTGGGAGCAAGCCAAGAGGGTGCTTCGCTACCTAAGGGGACCGCAGATTCAGCGCTGATGTACGGTGGCGCACCTTCATCAAAGGTGGTAGGATGGTCAGATTCTGACTACGCGAGTGACATTGGCGAGCGGCGCTCTCGCATGGGGTATGTGTTCATGCTCAACGGTGCAGCGGTGAGTTGGAAAAGTCAGCGGCAACAAACTGTGGCGCTGTCGACAACGAAGGCAGAGTATATGGCGCTGACTGCGGTCACTGAGGAGGCGATGTTTTTTAAGTAAGGCTAGGGATCAAGTGAATTTCGTCGATGTTGATGGTAATGATATTTTGCAACGTCGATGTTGATGGTATTGATATCTTGGATTGTCGATGTTGATGGCGTTGATAGTTTGAGATGCTTACATCGATGGCAATCTAAGCCGATATTATCGCCGATGTATCGATATTTTGGACGATATATCGATACATCGGGCATAAATAATCAATATTTAGCAATTGTTTTGATAATTGATGGCATTGATGCGAGCACTACTGCCATCGTGTCGATGTCGATGTCACAACCTATCACAACGATGGCACTATCACCATGTGATGATGATACTATTGACGATGCATCGATGGCTGATCCCTAGCCTTATTTTGAAGCAACTGCTCCATGGGTTTCACCAAGACTCCGGGTCTCCCATCACAATTTACGAGGACAATCAGAGTTGTGTTGCACTCAGCAAGAATAGCATGACGACCGGACGCAGCAAGCACATGGACGTGAGGTACCATTTCTGTCGGGAGAAGGTGGAGAGCGGAGACATCGAGGTGCAATATTGTGCGACGGAGAACATGGTTGCTGATGTGCTAACCAAGCCATTAGTGAGTGCAAGGCGCGGAATGTTGTGCAATGCCATCATGGGATTGCCTGCGTAGTAAGGGAGAGTGTTGCGCGACATAGTTTGTGTGGTAATCAAGTTGCTACACAGCAATGTTGGTCAAGTAGCATCGTGATAGTACGGCTGTGACTCAGCACTATAAGATGATAAGCCAATCAGCAATAAAGAGGATTAGGTTGCTGATGGTGGCAAGTTGGTGAGCGTTAGATATCATCTAAAGGTTCAGAATATACGTTGGCGTGTGCTCACCACAGGTGTATTGAACCATGCAAACACAGTTAGTGTGGAAGATAACGTACGCAAACGTAGTTACAGTCACAGTCCCGCAAACGGAACAGTTACGGCGACAACCAGCCTACAGGCGGGGTGTCGGGACAACAGAAGTGTTAGAGCTGTAGCCTAGCGACAGCTCTATACCGAGTCAAACAGTTTATCGGTATGTCCGATCTAGACATGTACTAATCATATCTAGAATAGCTTACAATAGCTATCTGCAACTAATACGTATACGGTATTACTTACAACACTCCCCCTGCAGGTAGCTACGGGATGAAGCGTTGCATTGGGTCTTGTCCTCCAATGATCACACTTCGGTGTCTTGCAAGTGCAGGTCTTGGGAGGAGTTTGGTGAGCATGTCAGCGTCGGCAAAGCCTGTGAGTTGGAGGCTGTGGTCCATGCCCCCCCCCCCCCAACGTCAGGCGCATGTGGATGGTGCCATGAAGGGAGCGGAGGGCCTTTTGCAGAGCGCGCCAATGTGCCTCCGTGGGTGAGGCATGGGCGGAGCCAAGGATGCGCAAGACCGTGGAGACAGCGGGGCGCGTGCAGACGGGGGCATAGTGGGGGCTGCCCAAGAGACTGGGGTGGACGTCTGGGTCAAAGTCGGGGGTTGCGTGTGTCGGTCGCCCGATGACTATGGGGTCAACGGTTGGGCGACGACGGCCACCGGGGGTGTGGTCGCCACGCTGGGCTGGGGAAGAATGATGTCCATGGAAGGGAAGACGAGGTGGGACACCGGGAAAGGGAGAGCGGCCGGCCATGGGAGGCGGCGGGGCGTACGAATGCGGGTGCTCACGGGAGGGGGGGACGCCGTGAGAGGGCGTCTCCGGGATGAGAGGTATGGGGTGGTGAGGGGCATATCCAACGGGGGGGTAGGGGGGGGGTGGCGGAAGTTGTTCAACTGCGATGTCGTGTAGGGCAGAATCAGCGGGGGGGTATTGGGGGGGTGGTTGCAAGTGTTCACCTACGAGTTCGGGACGCGAGAGCTCGCGGTGCGCATCGGGACGGCGCTGTGCGACGGCGGTGTCGCCAACAGGGGCTGCAGCGGTAGCGGCAGACAAGGCTGACTGTGCGTCCTGTGGGGCGTAGACAGGCTGGGGATGCACAAGCAGGGAGAGGGTGTGCACGTGGTGGCTGTCCCGAAAGTGTCCGAGGTGAGCATCGTGGCGGCGCTGAGCGACAGGGGGGTGCGATATAGCAGCCGCAGCAGGAAGAGCAACAATGGCGGCCGACCGCGAGTCGAGATACGCTTCAAGGCGCGTCAGTTGCACACGGAGGAGCTCGAGGACACCCTGGGTAGTAGCGACATTGCTCTGCAGGTGGAGGGTGTGGCCGTCGTGGCTGTCCCGGACGGGTTCGATGTGAGCAGCGTGGCGGCGCTGAGCTACAGGGGGGTGCGGATTAGCACCCGCTGCAGCAACAGCACCCTCGGCCGACTGCGAGTCGAGATGAGCTGTTAAGTGCGCCACTTGCGCAACGAGCAGTGCGTGAGTGTCCGGGGGGTGATCGACAGTGCTCTGTTGAGAGCCTGGGTCAGGGGAACCAACAGGTGAAACATGCGGGTTTTTCTGCGCCATTTCGACAGAGGGCGAAAAAGAAAGAGATGGATAGAAAACAGGCAGCGGTAAAAACCGCTAGCCGGACTCGTGCCTAACAGCGGTATGCAAAGAGACGGCATGATGCCCGCCGACCCCTCGGCCTGTAGCCCCGGGGTGTCTCAGAGCACCTTCTCTGTATCCTCCACCCAGTGTGGGGCACAAGTCGAGGCCAAGGCCAGGACAGGTGGAGCGCTGCGCTGGTGGCTGATTCGCTAGAATAATATAAAACTAAAAAAGGTAAGCTACGGCCGGCGTGCAACCTGTGGATGCGTATTCACCCGATGGTGCACCCCCCCGTTCTCCAGCTTGGACCTGTGTGCACCCTGTCCACACACGACGAGTGCGTCGGTGTGGGTGGCTGGCTATCTCCGTCGGGTGGCTGACTTAAGAGGGGTGGTGGCGGGTTTTAAAATCGCAGTTTATACTGGCGATACCGCCGACTACAGGTTGAAAGTACTAGGAGTCTAAAGAAACTTGCCTTCTGCGGGAGAGCTGTCGATCGCAGCTCGCCGAACCAGGTTGTCGCGCGTGAGTGACGTGAGGCGGGGGCCCATAACCTATTGAACCATGCAAACACAGTTAGTGTGGAAGATAACGTACGCACACGTAGTTACAGTCACAGTCCCGCAAACGGAAAAGTTACGGCGACAACCAGCCTACAGGCGGGGTGTCGGGACAACAGAAGTGTTAGAGTTGTAGCCTAGCGACAGCTCTGTACCGAGTCAAACAGTTTATCGGTATGTCCGATCTAGACATGTACTAATCATATCTAGAAGAGCTTGGAGTAGCTATCTGCAACTAATACGTATACGGTATTACTTACAACAGAGTGCGTGTCCGGTGATAGGCAAGTGCTAGGTACTTGCTGAGGGTGTGATGACATGCAGTGTCACTCACCGAGTGTAAGCATTCCTTATCGCCCCCTCAATTTTGACAGAAACGAAGCTAACCACCCCTTCGGAAAACAAAAGCTCCACTGCACCCGACATTGAAGACTGTTTGAAGCCGGCAATGAAGCAAGTATCTTCTATACAACGGGCAGGGTTGCACGTGGCCCTCTTGGAAGAGCATGAGGAGGATAGGCCTTCACCAAGAATACCGCGACGTCTTGCTCGTTATTGGAGAATGCCAACTCCAACTCGACTTCCTCATCGTCCAAGAGCGTCGCACGATATGTAGCGCCGTGCGTGGGCAAGTGAGCGCACGAAAGAATGTGGGAATAATCATCAAGGTAAAGTACACCCGTACTCGAAACATGGTTGGGGCCTTGTTCACACACCCAAGACGCAGTGATAGGCACGACAATAGACTTAGCGACTGCCAAGACCTGTTTCTCCGTTCTTGGCTGAAACGAGCGAAGGTGCCTCCAAGCTCGTAGTTAATTGGAAACCCTAGACCTGCTCGCAACTCACATGAGTCCATGAGCTTGATAAAATGTGCACGGGCGAAATACGCATTCACCAACGTGTCCTCCGAATCTTTTCTGAACTTGCCTTGGAATGGAATGGCCAAACGTCTGCTTCAAGGCGCCCTCGTGAGGGGTGGGCGGGGGATGGAGTTGCCTTTATGTCCCGGCGGGGTCCACAAAATGAAATAGTCTGTACTTTACTTCATTTCGTTCCGAGAGGCCTCATCAAAACGTTCCGAGCTAGCGCGTAGCAATTTCGGTTCCTTGCGATGCAATTGTAGCGTCGGTGTCAGTTCGTTGCGAGACGGGATACTTGGCGCCTACATATCGGAATACATATCGGACCCAAAATCCGTCAGAATTCGCACCAGATGAGAGGGACTTATTGTCGGACGGGGGTCAGCATCCTCCGAACCGCTAAAGTATCTGGGCCCACTTCGGGTGGGAACGTCGCAGCCACCACCACATGCGGGTGGTATCGGCTTCACTCGAAGCTGTCGAGCTCTCTTATTCGTGTGGAATAGCCCTTGGTGAAGGTTGCGTTTCGAGAGGCCAGTTGTACGCAACTTTGTTCTCGGCAAAAACTGCGCACTTCTCCTTTTTCGGAGACTACGGGTACCCTACTCGGTGGGGGCAGGATGAGACGACTCTACTTCGCTGCTGTACACTTTCAACTGCTCAGCTACGAGCTCAACGCTTATGAATGGAAGTTAAGTGCTCGCGCTTTTGGTACTTGTAGCAGGCGAGAGTTCTCGAAGCCATTTCCCAAGTTGACGGATGAGCTAAAATGGAATATGATAGCACATTATTGTTTATGCGGTGACTGTTCAGATTAAATGTGAGATCGGAACAGACACGAGTCAGCTAAACACGACCCAGTCCCCAACGGAACGCGCAGTTTCTTCTATGAGGGCGTCGACACAGCCCTCCTCAGTTTCCTAGGCAACGGCACAGCCCCACAAGGGCTTTGCCATTATATTATAATTATACATATATAGATACTACTAGAAACATGTATTTCTGCAGCACCTGCGAATAATCTGCTCTAATAAATGTGAGACAGCAGCGTTTGTAATATCCTTCCTTGTTTCCCTCACGATTCAACAGTCTCAACCCCCTTCTGCATCACACACACACACACACACACACACACACACACACACACACACACACACACACACACACCTTGCTTAAGTCTGTAGCTTCGACACACCTCACACACTCACACACAAACATGTACTCGAGTAGCAGAAACAGTCAACCAGCTCTCGACGACCTTCACGCAACCGATACAGTGCTGTTCCTCGAGTCTTGCAAAAAGTTCCTAAATCTATATTAGTTCACTCGGCGTGCATTCGACGAGGTCACAGCCGACCGAGAGAGATAACAGAACTTCTGAAACGGGTTCGGCTGTATCGTCGAGCGTATTCGGAATCAGGTGCACCCCAAGTCACGACACCGACATATCTACAGTATGCTGGATTTCAGCAAATAGTGCGTGCATGCTGTTAAAAAGTCGCTGGGTCGGGCAACAGCATATTGAATGCTGGCTGGGGGGTGTGGGGCCGAAGCAAAAGGCTGCAGTGGATGTAGCGATTATATTGGGAGTTCTCTCGATACGTTGTTTTCACACTCGATACCTTGATTTGGGCACAAGTGCACATGTCGAGTGTGTCTCCGCCAAGGAAGGTTAGAGGAGCTATCATTTCACAAGCGATGAAACAAAGGGAGGCACTGCCTGCATGATGGACTAAGGCTGTGACATATGTCATGTGTTTTCATCCCACTCCTACGTTCCGTCGTCAAATAACGCAAATGGACCTTGCAGATAAAGAAAAGCTGCCACGAATAGTAAGTCGTTGCTCTCCCCAGTCACACTGACTGACTTCTAATAGCTGCTCTAGAATATCCAAGAGATAATTTATTGCTAAGACCACACACACACACACACACACACACACACACACACACACACACGCGCGCGCGCGCATACGCACACACACACACGCACACGCACACACACACACACACACGCGAATTTGTTACTACCATATTCACCGAGCGTGCTGAGTATAAAATCGACTGAAACGAACTGATCTTGCACAACTATTTATCCCTCTCATGCATTGCATTTAAAAACTCAAATGCTTTCTTATGCCACACACACCCACGTATACACGCGCGCGCACACACACACACACACACACACCCTTTAAGCGCAGACACATACAAACTCGCACAAACTCTCTCACGCTCACGCATGCACTGTTGCTTTGAAGATCGACATGCCGCATCAAACCTTGACTATTTGTCGCAATGTACTAAACTACTAATTGTGAGAAGCAGGCTAATTTGTGGTTTGACACTGCGTCACTAACTAACAAAAAATACAAGGGGCATCCGCAAATCCATCTTTTGGTAAGATAAACTTGCGTTCACTTTTAACTTCAATCCCACGGTATCTTCTTTCTCAACCGTGCGCTGACTTCGTCCATTCACTTTACAGTAGCATGACATTTGAGGATGCGAGTTTGAAACTTAAATCACTTTGCGTTCTGTTATTGCAGAAGGCAAAAGTTCGGCGCGGCGGCGTTGGCGGACTGCCCGACAGTGAGATCGCCGCTCTTTTCGGAATCGACGGTCAAACAGCGACGAGCGCGGCTGCAGAGGCGGCGGCGGAGGCTCTGGTGCTGGAGGCGGGCTCGCAACAATCCACACGAGACAAGAGGGCGCCCCCCAAGTGGAGCGGGCCCCAAGAGGTGACAGCCTGAAACTGTCATATTTAAATGGCCGGGGATGATGTCGGAGGCGGTCTCGGCAAAGAGAGAATGAGTGAGCAAGGGACGACGGGGTCGCAGACACCCGTCCAGGCCGCCTTCTCTGCTTGCAACGTAAAGCAGGGGAGAAGCACAAATTCGTGAAAGAATTGATAAAGGTCGCTGGTTTGCCTTTTTCATATTTCGCGTAAATCGTGTATCGTCTATCGCGAAACAACGCTGTTCATATTTATCGACGTAAACCCAAAACCCTAAAAGGGTCAATCGGCAAGCTGCTGCATTAGTAGGCCAAAGCGATTATTAACAAAGTTTCTTCCAAACTTTTGTGGTTTAGTTGATTACTCTAGTCCAATTGCTTTAGTTGCCAGTGTGTAAACGGACACGTCGTATTTCTTTTGTCCAAATACAGTACTACTCATATTCTACTTTGTGTTATCCTTTCACAATTAAATCTTGTTTCCCCTCCCACTTTCCCTGTCCGTGCTCATTTGACAATCAAATCTGTGGATAATTTTTTTATTTTGTAAAGTTCTAATCTCTTGTTGTGTCGATGGTTTTGACACGTGTGTTGCAAGTTTGGGCATCACTGGTCGTTTAGTGCTGCCGCTGTGGCATGCCTTCCTGTTCCTCGGGCTTAGGTTTTTTCCTCTTTTCCTCTTTTTACTGCTTTTTCTTGTAAGAATTGTTGATATCCCCGAATGCCCGAAATAAGAACGAAATACCTACGAAACACGCAAAAAATCATTTGCTGTTTTGTTTCTCTAATTTCAGATTACCCATCAATTCTGTCAATCGGAATGTTGGCATTTCCTGTTCAGTACCCGTACATTGGAGTAATGCATAATTGATGTATAGTATTTTTGTATTATCATCGATTCAATAATTTTAAATTAACTCACAATACAATAAATTATGAATGAGACTTCTGATTTAATTTACACGAAACGTCAAATGTATCAACATCAACGCGCGTCGCATTGCAAAACTTGATTTGCTCCCTGACAAGCGACAAATACCAATTCGAATCTACATTCTATTGCATTTCATGGCTTCTTTGCGAACATATATGTGTTTACATATATTTATTGCAATTTGTTCGGGCAGCATTGTCATTGCGTTTTGGCCCACACCAAATATCCCTTGACTTGCTGGGAAAACGGCTAACAATAATGTATCTGCCCTCCTCTTTCCTCCCTCTCTCTTCTCCGCACCTCCCAAACCTTCCTTCGCCGGTGAAGACGAGGCCCAGAGTGTCCCCTCCGTCCGATAACGTGTGGCAAAGCGCGTACGACTCCCATCTCTTCTGATTTGCTCATCGGCTACCTTAACTGTAGATGTCACTCCCAACCCCCCTCCACTCCCCTTCCCCCCCCCTCGCTGCCACCGGGACTGCGCGACATAGCAAAACACTTTGAGCGACGGCGCAGCGGCTCATGACTGCGAACCATTTAGTGCGCTTTCAATGTCAAAAAACCAATTCACGATAGTAGATGTAGGCCAAGTTCGCTGCCCGTTCTTCTTTTCGTCGACCGCTGCTGCAATTTCATTGGGTCGACTGAAGTGCCTCCCATCATTTAAATGGGGCGGGGACTTACCGAAGGCTCGATATCCACTTTGTTACGTGGTATGCGTAAGTATTGTGACTTTGGTTCTGGTCCTTGTTGTGCATTCGAGTGTGTTGTCGCTCAGTCAATCAAGTGTCTCCAATACACAGGTATATCCAAACATAGTCATATACAGAAAGACGCACACATATAGTCATGTGGACAAACCACAAACACATACATGTACACACATAAGTACATGCACGCACACGCACAATTACATGCACATGCACTTTAATTTTTTATGCACACACGCACCACGACACAAAACACTGACAGACATACGCACATTCACTCATACATACACCTTGGCATACATGCACATTAAGACACACACACACACACACACACACACACACACACACACACACACACGCACGCGCATAAACTCACAGACGCATAGTTGCATACATACACATTCAAAAACACAAACACACACACACACAATACAAACGCAATAACACACATACGCACATTCACTCATATATATACCCTGGCATACATACACATTCAGAAACGCATACACACGGGCATATAAGTACACACACACATACACACACACACACACACACACACACACACACACACACACACACACACAGTTTTTCAAACACGAGCACATACCCTAGTCCGTTTCGTCTGTGAGTTTTGTGGCTGCTGCTTCTTGTCCCCAAATCGGCTTATTCGAAGAAGGGCCACTTTATGCAACAGCAATTTGTTACAACACGCCAAGTTTTTGGAGCTGACACGACCAAATTTGTGCAATCGCCCAATAAGTCGCCATAAACGACTCCATTCCTCTTTTCCATCGACTCGCTTTGTCAACTGACCCTTACGCGACGGCACAGCAGTCCATGTGGCAGCCATCTCGGCAATCGTACGGGACGGTGCACATTCGCTTTGTATCATCTCACTTGCGCAGTAATACGGAGCGATTCCGATTCTCCTTAATATCTACAGCTTTCTGATTTCTTGCGATGAGCATCAATGACGGTGCGCCCTCCCCTACTCACGCAAGCCACGTCTCCTCTACATTCTCCATCCCATTCTGTTCGAAGCCGAGCAACGACCTTTATTTACCGAAGGGTTCAGGGTCTCATGTTCTAGGGTTTAAGCATTAAGCCCCGGCATGCATTAAGAGGGAAAACAATTTATCTTATTTAAAACAACAGTTCGTGCATGTCGCAGGATTCGCTATAATGCAATCCCTCTCGGCGGTCTGATCGTTAGGCACCTCATTCTCGTCAGTCGACACGTAACGTACATCACATTTTGTTAGACATTTCACTAAACCCTATATTCCGGGGCGTCATGCGAAGGAGCCCCCTTCGCTCCACATTTAACAGTCAAACGTCGCCACTTCACATTTCGCCATGACATCCAACTTCGTCTCTCTCATTTCCTTTCTCAATATCACAATGCCCTCGCCCCCCTAAGTCCCTCACTAACCGACACCGTCTTCATTTTCCGCCTATTTCTCTCGCCTCCGTCTCCTCCTCCCCCTCCATCCCCTCCAACAACTGCACCAGGTGGCTCAGGGTCGGCAGCCCGCTGCGGTTCAACCACTTTCGTGTCACCTGCGGCGGTACAGGATATAACATGTTCAGAACTTCAAAACAGATACCACAGACGAGACGAGACGAGAAGAGAAGAGGAGAGAAGAGAAGAGAAGAGAAGAGAAGGGAAGAGAAGGGAAGGGAAGGGAAGAGCAGGGAAGAGAAGAGAAGAAGGGAATCGGAGCTGGCGAAATCGAAAAGCTAAGTTGACAGCGCAAGAACAAATCAGATGTGAAAGGCCTAAAATAGGTCTGTGGTAACAATTTTTATGAAAACAGTCATTGACATGTTGAGCATTTCGATGGGGTTTGAGCATTTCGATGTATATTCCATGCTATATTGGGAAGGGAAGGATAATGGAAGCGGGGGTGCACTTCCTTTCTCATATTCATTGGGGCCTCTAATTTGTTCAGTCAGTCACACATCCCAACCACGGAAGTACCCATCAGCATCTTTCGCCGCTGTATGTCAGTCTCATTCAGAGAAGGGCGAGGAGGGGGCGAGGGGGGAGGGGGGCGAGGAGGGGCCGCCGACCTGGATGTGGTTGTGGGCCATGAAATGTGTCTTCTTCTCGTGGTAGCACACGTCCACGCGACGCCATGGGATGGCCTGCGAGTGAGGCAGTCGTAGTCGTGGGCTGCCATCAGTGCCCATTCCAAAAAAAAAAATCACAAACAAAAATAAGGTATAATTCGTAAAGGATATTGAAAAAAACAATATTTACTTGTAATCAAAATAGTCAATTCAAAAAGCCACGTCAGCGTGACAAGATGGTCCGTCCGTCGGTCCATCCTCAGTTCCTGCTCACCTGCAGCCGCAGCAACATCGTCGTGACGTCGCCGTTCACGTGCGATCTCACCCGCTTCGTGGACCCCATCCCCGCGGGTTCGCCGCTCGCCACGCGATGTATCTTCCGCGCGGTTTGAATGCGGCGGAGGAGGCCACCAAAGAGCGGGACGGACGACGACGACGACCCTGCTCCGTCGCCACTACCACTGCTGATGCTCGTACCAGTACAATCGCTGTGGTAGTTACCATCGTTGGTAGTACCGATACCAGTACTGGTACTACGGGTAGCATCGCTGTCGTCGTCGCCCTCGTCGTCACCGACGTCGTCGAGCGGAAAAGAGGTGAGCTGGGTGGACAGCCGGTCGACGGTACCATCGCTAGCGTTGGAGAGGTGGAGATAGGAGGCGGAGGGGGAGGGGGGCGGGGTGGCGGGGTGGCACAGTCGGACGCCCTTCGCCGGCGGCTCCGGCAACTCGTCCGCGAAGCGCAGCGACGAGTTGGCCCACCCCACCACCTGATCACCCGCCACGTTGGCATAGACCGTGTGCGTCGCGAAGGCGGCTAGCGCGGACATGAACGCTGCCTCGCCCTCTGAGTCGCTGCACATGCGCAGCAGGAGCGGCGGCGCGGGGTCCCGCAAGAACAGCTGCTCCCCGGACCGGCCGAGTAGCGAGGCGGTGACGGGAGCCGCGGCGCCGAACATAGCGCGGCGGAGGTTGGGCCCGATCAAGGGGAGGTCGCCAGCCCAGCCCAGCATTGGAACCTGCGCCACGCCATCAACGTCGCATCCGAGGTGCGGCGTGGCGAGCGTGATAAAGTGGCGCGGGCGGAGGCCGAGGATAGAGCTTGAGTGGGCGTCGAAGAGTTTACCGACCGCATACCTTTCATAAAAGGAGGAGGGGGGGGCGAAGGGTTGGGGTTAGGAACCTTCCAACAGCTGCTGCCACAACAAGCCGAAAACATACATACACGTGTAGCAATCAATCGCGGGACATTAGTAAGTTTTGTGGTTTGCAGTTTGTATCTGTGTGTGCGTGGGTAAGTACGGTGGTCTGTAGGTATACGTGTGTGTGTGTGTGTGTGTGTGTGTGTGTGTGTGTGTGTGTGTGTGTGTGTGTGTGTGTGTGTGTGTGTGTGTGTGTGTGTTTGTGTGTGTGTGTGTGTGTGTGCGTGTGTGTGTGTATGCGTGTATAGTGTGAGTGCGTATGTGTGCGGTGTTTGCGTGCGTATATGTAAGTGGTGTGTGTGTGTGTGTGTGTTTCTAGCTGAGTGTAAATGTGTATGGTGTGGGTCTACGTGTGTTATGTGTGTGTATATGTTAGTGGTATGTATGTAGTGCGTGAGTGTACGTGTGTGGCGTGCGTGGCGAATGTGTGTGTATATGTCTATGATGAATGTGAACAAGGGAGTGTACACCTATGGGTAGCGTGTGCGTGCGTATGGTTAAGTTTGCATATATGTAAGTAGTGGGTATGTGGTGTGTGACTGTATGTGTAAGAGGTGTGTGTGTGTGCTTGTGCCGGAGTGTTTATGTATGCACGTATATGTGTGTGTGTATCTGATTTAATATATATGTGTTCTTGCATGTGTTTTGTTTGTGAGTATTTGTGTGCGTGGTGTATGTGTGTGTGTATGTGTGTGGTGTGCGTGCGAGTGTGTGTATATCTGTGGGTGGTTGTGTGCGTGTGTGTGTGCTTGTGGCTGAGTGTATGTGTGGTGCGTGTATACGTGTATGATTAGTGTGTGTGCGTTTTTTTGGCTGAGTGTCGATGTGTGTTTGTATATGTGCATGATGTGTGTGTGTGATGCATGCGTGTGTATATTTTAGTGGTGTGTGTATGAGTGTGAGGGTGTATGTGTAAGTTGTGTATATGTGATGTGTCACTGTGGGTACAAGTGTTTTTGTATGTGGTGTGTGTGTGTGTGTGTGTTCGTCTAACTGAGTGCAGATGGGTGTGGTACGTGTGTGGGGGTGTTTGTATATGTGTATGATGCGTGTTCGCAGATGTGTGTGTCGGTGTGTGTGTGTGTGTGCTTGTATGAGTGTGTGTTGTATGAGTGGTTTGTGTGTTTTTGGCTGAGTGTAGAAGTATGTGGTGTGCGTATATGTGTGTAACGTGTACGATTACTGTGTGTGCATTTGTGGTGTGTGTATATGGGTGAATGTGGTGTGCATGTATTCTTGGCGGAGTGTAGAAGTGTGTGGCGTGTGGATATGTGTACGATGAGTGTGTATATATATGTGTGTGTGTGAGTGCGAGTGTGTATGTCTGTATGTATATGTCGAGTGTGTGGTTTGTGTGAGTGTGTGTGTATGTGGAGTGCGTGTATATATATGGTAAGTATGTGTGTGTATGTGTGGTATGGGTGTGAATATTTAAGTGGTGTGTGTAAGTGTGTATATATGTGAGGGGTGTGTATGTGGTGAGTGTCCGTGTCTGAGTGTTTGTGTGCGTGCGTGCTGTGTCCGTGTTTACCTCTGTGTGACTATATGGGTGTGGGGGGTGTGTGTGTGAGTATGTGTGTGTGTGTGCTATTGCGCGTGTGTGTATCTCTTTGTGTTTGCATGTGTTTATGTGGTATGTGTTGTGTATGTGAGTTTGATTCTGTGTGTATATATGCGTGTGTGTTTGGGCAAGTTTGAAAAAGTTTATGTGTGCGGTGTGTATGTGTCTGTACAAAGGGGGGTATGTGTGTGGTCTGTGTGTGTATGTGCATCCAAGCATGATCTTGTGAGGTTTGTGTATGAACTAATGTGTGTGTGTGTGTGTGTGTGTGTGTGTGTGTGTGTGTGTGTGTGTGTGTGTGTTGTGTGTGTGTGTGTGTGTGTTGTGAGGAAAATAAAAGCCTGTGTCATTCTGAAGCTGAAGGAAATGCTTAATCAGCGAAAAGAGCATAAATAGCGCAAGGGGGTTAAACATAGGAAACCAATGCGCGGTGATCCCGACAGCTGGTCAGTCGAGCATGTGAGGGCATGTGCAGGTGCAAGGGGAGAACATCTAGGGGCGTGACGCCGCAGGAATGGAGGGTACGGTGAGGCTAAGGAGTGGGCAGGGGAAGGGGGTGGTGCGGTGCGAATGAAGTGTGAGTGAGGGAAAGAGGTTTGAGTTGGGTTGGGTTGCAGCACACCTGGCGACGAGGCCGCCCATTGAGTGGCCAATGAAGCTTATTTCGGTGAAGCTGTACTGCTGGCTACCCACAATGCCCCGCAGCTCAGAGACAAGGCGGTCACCGCAGACATCGATGCCCGCGAAAGTGGCCTTCTTTGCGTTGGCGGCGGAGGGACGGAAACACATGTGACTCATTCCCTCCGCGCAGCCCGTCCGCTCCACCAGCTGCGCCCAGTTTGAGGGGTGCCCGTTCACGCCATTCACCAGCACCACCAGGTGCGTGTGCTGTTGCTGCCGTGGCGCGCTGTCCTGCGACGAATCATCCCCTTTGTCCCTGCCACAGCCCCATTTTCAAAAAACATGTAATTAAACCACCCCTCTCCGAATCTTGTAAACAGGCGGCATTGACGCGCAGTGCGCTACCGTCGCCCGGTGCATATTGGCCCATTTTCTGCATTCCGCGCCACATCAACTGCCCTGGCCTGAGGCTGCTCATTAAGGGAAATTATGGATCCGTGTGCAGTTTTAACTCCTGAGGTTGGATAGGTTTCCGGCGCGGTAACGTAGCACAGCATCTCCCATTAGCAAAACGGCAAGCCGCACCTGCTTGACGCACGGAGCTGAAAGCTGCTCCACCGCCGTCGAGTGCTCATATCCGCCCCCGCCGGTAGAGCCTTAGCTGTTGATATTCGCCGGTGCAACAGGAGACTAACCCCCTTCCTGAAGCAGTGTGCCGTAGTCGGAGGCGGGGCTGAGACAGGTTATAAAACCTCTTTGTAAATATTACTATATTATTGGCGGGAAACACAAAAAAATGCTGAAAGCAGTGCAGTGAACAATACATGATAAGATTAGGGAAACGGCGGGTGTGACGACGCATACAGCTGCAAAGCAAATAAAAGTACAGAAACGGAGACCCGCATTATAAATTGGAAATGCTATAGATGCAGCTTAAGGCTGGGGAGAGTGGGGGCGGTCGGGTGGAACAGGAGAAAAGAGGTAGGTTGGGTCGGCGGGGGCTCGCCTCAGCTCAGACACGCGCATGGAGGGCCGACCGCAGCAGTAGCCAGCAGCATAGTCTAACCACAACCACCTATCGCCCGCGCCCCAGCAGAGGCTTAGTTATGGAACACAGCACGATGGATATTTCCTGCAAACGGGTCGTGGGAGGGGTGAACGATGGAGTGAAAGGTGTCGTTGTCTTCGCTCTCCAGCGGCCCAGCTATAGTGGTACACAGCTGCTTCACCGCCGTTGCGAGTAGCAGTACATATACTGTGCATACGCATATTTGTACTACGAAACTCGCATATTTATTATCATTACGTAATGTTGTATACTGTCAACCCTGAATATAGTACGGGTACTATTATATAGGACTTTATTGTGGCCGTACATGCCCCGTACATGCGCGTTCGCTGGGGGATGGAGTCTTATTGGTCCCGCCAGGCTCATCCGGAACATCCGCCACGTACTCGCGAAGATGTATCCGCAAAGATTGACACAAAGCGCCCAAGAGCCGGCCCTTGCATAGCGACACAATAATAGATAGTGTACAATTACACTAAGGATATCGACTTTTGAGGCGGTACTTGGCAGCGCGCCGGGTTGCCAACGGTACGCTCCAATAAGAGGTAGAGTAGGAGGAAATAATCGACGTGACGATGTTAGCAACCGCCTCCGTATGTGTTTATGTACAATATAGCTATTGTCTTGCCCCATTACGTAGTGCTGCACTACTTGCGGTTCTGTGCGTGCCCGCTAACCCGCTTGTGGCGGCCGCCCGGGCCATCCGTTGCCTTGCCGGTCGCCACCCCTTTGTGTCCCCTCCCTTTCTCCCCAGAGTTGCCCCCCTTGCGGTGCCGGCTCGACTATCCCTTACAACTATCTCGCTTGCTCTATCGAACCCTTATCCATGGTTCTACATGTTATTCTTCAGACGATGCGATATATTACTTAGTATTATGAGCACAATTCTGATTAATGTTTCAATATTACTTAAAAGCAAGTGAATGGAAACCACTAATAATAAGGAATAAGTATGAAACACCCTTGTCTAAGCTCACGCGTCCGGAAGACGTGAAACATCACCAGCACTGCTACCCTCTTGCAAACCATCCCGAAGAAAGGAACCAAGGGTGGTTTTTAGGATTTGGCACATTGTTTCTATGAGTAATTGTCCTTATCGCCAAGTTGACATTGAAATATTGAAATTGTTTACAACATGTTCGGCGCCCGCCGCCGGCGGCGGCCCCGGAGGGGGGTGCACTCGCATGCCCGTCGGCATCCCCTAACCTCCCCGTGGTGGGCGCTGGAAACCCCGTAGCCGTGCCAGGCCTAGCACGGTAGGGGGCTAAGAGGGCCGACAGCTCGATCCGCAGGATCAGCAGCTGTCGGGAAAGCCATGTACATAGGGATTTTGAACAAATAATTTCTGTGCAATACCGGCACCAAGATCTCCCGCTCGGCCCGTCCGATATATTTTTTCGCGGTCTAATACTCTAGAATACAGTCCTACTTCCAGGGGTGAGGTCTGTACTACATGAGCGTTTGATGGCGAGGAGGGTACGGCCGGATCACGGTGGGAGGCGGGTGTTGGAGCAGGTGGTGGCCAGCCGGGAAGCAGCGCCAGGAAAGGGCGCTCGCTAGCCGTCGACCAGCCATGTGCCAGTCGAACCTTCCCGTGTGGTGAGGCAAGACAAGGCACGGGCCGGTGGCCGGTCGCAGACTGAGGAGTGGCTATGTGAGGCGGCGGCGATCCTGAGGATCAGCCGCCGCCGGAAAGCCATGTACGGAGGGCTTTTTCGGAAATTAAACTAATGTCCGTACCCGGCGTCGAGCTAGTTGGGGAGCAGCACCAGGGTAGGGCGCTCATTAGCGAGCCGCTACGTCGACAAGCTTCATCTCCCGGGGGGAGGAGTTTGCTTGGGCGGCAAGGAGTACGGTCGCGACGGAAGGAGCGACACGATCTGGCGGCGACGACCCTTTGGGTCGGCGCCGCCGGAAAACCCAGTACGGAGGGTTTTGCATAATTTCCGTGCGCCCGCTGCCCGCCGGATCCGACTACGGTGACCTGCCCCCTCCCCTCGTCGACACCCACTGCCTCGACATACCTACAATTTCTTGAGCGTGGGCCCGGGTGAGCGCGGAGGCCCCCGCTCAACAAATGTTGCTCGGCGGACGCGTGATCAGAGGGGAGAGGGTACGGCCACATGCCGGAATATCCGACAGGTACCCGGGTACTAGACAGAGAATAAACCGAGGAAATGAGCGGGGAAAATCCAGGCGCGGAGGCAGGAGCGCCAGTTTTTTCTATGTCTGTGTGTCTCGGTCCCCCCACCTGCCCTCGAGGTAACGGGGTACCTCGACAAGGAGGACCGTCGCGTCGGTGGACGCGGCTACGACCTTGGGACGGGGTTTGCGGGATGCGATGGCGGGATCGACGAGCGACCGCGGGAGGAGGGGTTTTTTGCCAGCCTTTCCCCTCCTATCTTCGGCAAGACCGAAGTCACGCGGGAGCTAGATTAGGATGGCCCGTCGTCCCTCCCGAACGCTGACCGGCCTAGGCCGGTCGGCACCCCGGCTCGGTGGGAGCGGGCCGTGCATCGTGAAGGTCGAGCAGCAGTTTAGTTTTGCATTTCTCGACAAGTGGATTTATTTTTAGATCTGTTTTTCTTGGTAACAAAATTATTACGCTGTTACTGCTTTGGCGGGGGGGCTGTGACAATTGTTGCGATTGCTTATAGTTTTTTAACTCCCGAGGAAAGTCGACACACAGTGAAGCTAGGTGTGTCGATAGGTGTACCTGGTCGAAGAGACCCGGGCCCAACTTGCTAATAAGTCTTGAATGGCTAGGTAGAGAGGCCCGAGAGACAACAGTCGGTCCAGTTTGCCTGCACATGTTGTAAACAATTTCAATTTCAATTACAATTACAATTACAATTACAACATGTACCGTATGCGCCGGTTTACAACAATTACCGTATGCGCCGGTTGCTGTCTTTTGGCCCTCCCAGCTATGCCATACAAGAAGCTTACAAGTCAGGGCTAGACCGTTAACCACAAATCCAACCTCTCCAAGGGTGTTCGGGGGTTTTATCCCCCCCCGGGGAGTGTGCGATACGAGGTGATGGCGGCGTGCAATTAGGCGCGTGCGAAGGTGCAGTGTGTGGAGGCGCGGCGAGAGGTCGTGCGGGATTTGATGCGGTATACAAGTAGGAGATTATGTAGCCATTAAACAATGTGCGTGTGGAGTTGTGCAAGGATGCGAGACGTGTCGAGTCGTGCTTTAGAAATGAGTTTGTCAGGAGGGTCGTTGCGGAGGGTGAGTAGAGAGGTGAGAGTTGCGATGGTGGATGAGTGCGGTGTACCCGTGTGGCTCATGACGATGGGGAGGATGTCGACTTCGGTACCTAGCCAGTGGCTGCGGATGGCATTTGCGAGGGGTGTGTATTTGGCACGAATCAATTGGGTTGTGTGGGAGAGGTTGTGGTCCGTGTAGTACTTCCACTCACCGATCTGAATATTTTTAATTGATGAGTATCGGCGGCGACCGTTTGTGTGACCGACGTATCGAGGTTCGAGGAGGCGAATAAAGTCGGGTTTGTGCGCCGGGGGTCGTAGCGCGGGGGGGGGGAATCTCGGGGGGGGAGGATGGCGGGGCACGAGGTTAGGGAGTCGGGCGAGAGACTTTCGTCAGCAGCAACAAGGCGGGTGGGCATGTGGGTGGGGTGAGGGGGGTGACAATGAAGAGGGGTGTGGGTGGGTGTAGGGGATGTGAATGATTTGATGGGTTTGTTACCGAAGTTTGGAGTGATGGTCTCCCATCGTCCGCCGTTGTGGCGTTCCAAGAGGGAGAGCATGAGTTGTAGCGCGCAGTTGTGGCGGTCCTGTCTTAGCCCAGACATGGTGGGGCAGTTACCGGCCATGTGGCCGTTGCTAGTGAATTGGCCACACATGGGGCAGCGCAGGGTGGGGTTGTGTGTGAGGAGGCGGGTGTTGTGGACTCTCCACATGAATTCTTGCTTGTGGGTGAATTGGATATTGGTGAGTGTTGTGTGTTTTTTGTGGAAAGTGAAGCCAGCGCCGTCCTCCGCGGCGCGGGCGAGGAGGGCACCGTGTTTGGATGTTTGTGAGAGGGGTGTGTGAGTGTGTTTGGTGCTGAGAGTGTGAGCGTCAGTTTTGAGGTTTTGTGTACCTTTAGGGTATGGGTTCCCCTAGGGTTTGTGGAATGAGGGTGTATGGCCAAGTCCAATGGCCTATCGAAACGTTTGAACCTGTGGTGTATGTTGTGTATGGTGGGTGTCCATATGTAGCTTGGTTAGCTAGTGTGTCTGCGAGGTCGTTTCCTGGTGAGTAGTTGTATGCTTTATTTTTGCCGAGGTGTGTGCGGATGGCTGCGTTGCAGCGGGTTTTGAGGGTGTGTGTGCTTGAGAGCAGTGTGTCGCGGTGGATGTTGTGTCTTTAAGCGGATGGGCAGTTCAAGTAGCCTTGTATGAGGCGGAGGGAGCACGCACTGTCTTTAAGGAGGTGGATATGGCCTAGTTGGAGGCCTATGTCTATGTATGCTAATTCAGCGCGATTGATGGTGTGCGAGGGAGGGGTAGAGGTCACCCGAATTTTGATGCGGGTGTCCGAGGCTGGGTGGTTGGCGGCTGCTCCGAGGGGGGAGGAGCCTCCCTTCTTGGAGCCGTCTGTGTATACGAAGTTCTGCGAGTTCCATGCAAGACATTCTTATGGTGGGGGAGTATGTTAGTTTCGTGCGTTCCGGGCGCCCGCCGGCGGCGCAGCGGCGGCGGCCCCGGAGGGGGGTGCGCTCGCAGGCCCGTCGGCACCTACCTCTACCTCCACGCGGTGGGCGCTGGTAACCCCATAGCCGTGCCATGCCTGGCACGGTAGGGGGTTGAGCGAGGTACCGACAGCTGCGATCCGCGGGATCAGCAGCTGTCGGGAAGCCATGTACGGAGGGCTTTGAAAAAACATAATATCCGTACACCAGCACAGGGATCTCCCGCTCGGCCAGTCCGATATGTCTTTTCCGCGACTAAATACTCGCAGATACTCTCCCGACGATGGGGCGGGGGCGGCGTTTGCGAAATGTTTTTGGCGAAGAGAAGTACGGACGGATCAGCGGAGGGACGAAGGTGTTGGAGCTGGCGGCGGACAACTGGGAAGCAGCGCTAGGGACGGCGCTCGCTAGCAGCCGCCAGCCCTGCGAGAGTCCTAGGTCTCCCCTGGAGCAAGGCCTTATGCTACGCATGACGGAGGTTGGTCGCAGCCGGAGGAGCGGCACGGTCTGGCGGCGGCGGTCCCTAGGATCGCCCGCCGCCGGAAAAGCCCGGTACGGGGGGATTTTGGAAAAATTCCCGTACCCACCATCTTTTGAGGACCGGCGACTCGATCCATGCGTTCTTCCAACCCCTTCCCTAGTCGGTACCCGGTTATCGATAGGCTGCCTCAGGCAGTGTGCCTAGGGTTATCGTAACGGCATACTGCTCGTAAAGGCGCCCCCCTAACAACGTAAACCACTTGGGGAGGGCACGGACGGCCACAACGCGATCAGATAGGTGTTGGAAACAGACGGGAAAAGGACAAGGGACAGGAGAAAATCTGGCTCGGGGTAAGGAGACCCCGGTTTGCTTGTGAAAGAGCCCACCCGGTCCCACTCGCCAGAAAGTCCGCCGCAGTCTCGGAAATGTTTCCCGCCGAGCAGCGATCAACCCACTTACGCCATGCCGGAACATTCAAGTCAAGGACATGTTCCCATCGCCAGCCATCACCGTGGGGGGCTGACAAGCGACGTGTTTTTCTCAAGACAAGGAGCATAGACTCCTCCCATAATTTGAGGCTGTCACGGTCATCTAAGTACGTGAGGGGTGGGCACGCCGGGGGGGGGGGGGGCAGGGGGTCGTGGAGGTCACAGTATGGGTGGGGAGTACCGGGCGGAGGATGCAACCGCTGAAGAGCGGCCAAAGCCGCGTCCGCGTCCTCCACCATTCCGGAGTCGGCTCCGTCCATGGCCATACGGGCCCGTCGCAGCTGGCCAACTTCCACTAGCTCTAGGGCCCGACGGAAGGCAACACAGCGTCGGAGGTCACCTTCAAAGAGGTGAGTCGATGGGTGGTGATGCTCCCGTTGAGTGTTCTCGGCCCGGCGACGACGAGAGCCCCCCCCCACCCCGGCCCCAACCGCCGGGGCGTCTTGGCATAGAAGCCCCCGGGCACGCACGTGCAAGCTCACCTCCATATCGAATATCACGTAGAAGGGTGTCAATGCCCGTGAGCCCGTCCTCCCCGGACGTAGAGAACCAGAGACTGACTTGACGTTGAACAAGGGAGCGAATGCGAGCATTGGCCGCCGCCGGGAACGGTCTGAGGAGGAGGCCGGCAAGGAGGTAAATTGCTAAAAAAAGCTCCGGCGGCCCGAGAGTCCGTTGATGAGGGAAGGGAGGTCGCATATTCGAGGGTGGCTTGCAGGGCAGAACGTAGGTAATCTCTCGCTGTCGCACAAACCCCCTGGGTTGCAGTGACAGGTCTGAGCTCCAGTAGACAAGCGACAGGGTCGTTGTTGGAGCACCATGAGGCAAGAGTAGCAACGCGAGGGGGGGATCGGAGAGCAGCCTCTCGGCGGAGTGCGGCAACATATGAGGGCAGAAAAGCTTGTCCATGATGTAACATGAGTCCAGCATAAGGAGAGAAGAGAGTGAGGGGGGTTACGCTCCGGTTCAGCCCGGGTTGGGGAAGGGAGTGGAGCCAAGGGGGGGAATCCATCCTAGGAAGGGGGGGAGGGGTGACAGCTATTCGGAAGGGGCATGGTCCTATAAGCGGCGGACGGGAGCACCCAACATAGTCATGAGGCGACATTGGAGAAACGGGAGCGGCCACACAGTGTAGGCATGGAGCGGTAAGAGGGCGAGCTTGGGTGGCAGATAGAAGGTGGTCGCCCGAGGCACAAAGGGAAAACAAGGCCGGAGAGGAGATCGCAAGGTGGCGAGCTTGGCGACGGTGTGCAGAAGTAGAGGGGCCATTGCCTGTCATGAAAATGTTAGTGTGTCTGGCGAAATTAGAGCGCCATTTACGGCCAACAAACCGTATGCCACACGGGGCGCAAGTGTAACCCCCCCCGCGACGTGGATAGAACACCCGATGCACTTAGGCCCGGCTCCGACCCAAAAGCTCCGGCCTTAGCACCAGTAGCAATAGCCGCAACTCGCCGGCTTCCAGCAACACCACATGGCCGCCAACCAGTTGCATCCCTCCGCCCGGCAGCCGAAACACTCTGCCCACTGGCACCTGCAGCTGCAGAACCGGCACCATTGTCAATCCTTTGCCCACGGCCCGTGGCAGCAACGGCCAATCGCCGACCAACACTTGTAGAAGCACCACTAGCGGCGCCATCACCGGCTAGGGCTCTCCGTCCAACAGCCCATGCAGCAGCAACCGGGCGCGGGCCAGCACAAGCAGCCGCATAAGCACCACCAACGGCCCTATCACAAGCCACATGTCTATGCCCACAAGCACCATCACCAACACTAGCGGCTCGGCGCGAGCCAGCCCCGGCAGCCGCAAGTCCCACAACAACAGCAATAACAACAGTAGTAGCAGCATGAAATGCAGCACCACTCGCCGTAACCCTCTGCTCATGGGCGATGGTAGCGATGGCCGAGTGCCAACCACCACCAACAGGTGCCAAGGCGTCCCCGGCAGCAACACGACCAACTCCTCGCCCATCAAGACCACAAATAGCATGTGGCCACGAGCTTGCTCCGGCGGTTGCTACAACACCGACGGCACCACATGCATGGGCAACAACCGGTCGCCAACCAGCACCAAAACCCACCCCCGCAACACCGCGACATGTAGTAGTATCACAAGTTGCAGCCCTCTGTTTACAATTACAAACAACTGGCCGCCAACCAACATCATCACATGCAACAATAGTACCATGAGCAACACGAGCATCACCAACAACAGCATGGCCAAGCCCACCAACATCGGTATCAACACCAACGGCCTAGTGCCACGTAACAAGAGAGGGCTCCACCAGCAGTAAAAACGCCAGCAGGAGCAGCAGCCGCAACACCAAAGGCAGCAAGGCGAAGCCCGCCAGCATTTGTAACAGCCACAACAACAGGGTGCCATCTAGCAGCAGCAACAACAAGATCTCCCCTTGTAGCAGAAGCCGCAGCAGCACCCACATCAGGAGCTCGAAGCCCACCAATATAAGTAGCAACACCAATAGCCGGCCCACCAGTTGCAGCCATGTGCCTACGAATACCAGCAACCGCCCGCCAAATAGCATCAACACATGCAATAGTAGTACCATCAGCACCATCAATAGCAGCGGCAACATCACCACCAACAACATGACGACGCCCACCGGCGGCAGTAGCTGCATGAGCAGCATTGTGCCATCCAGCAACAATAGCTCCACTTGTAGCAGCACCACCACCAGTATCACCATGTGCAACAGCTGCCCGAGAACCGGCACCGGTGGCTACTATACAACACGAACATCAACGTCACCACCCGCCCTACCAACAACGTCTCTATGTCCGTTAGTAGGTGTCGCAGCAGCCAACCGCAAAACAGCACCAGAAGCCGCAGAGACCCCACATGTAGCACCCCCACTACCAGCAGCAACGGCACTACCAGTAGCAGCAGCAAAAACAACACCCCCAATTGCAACCCTCCGTACACGAGCAGAAGCACGATGTCCCCCAGTAGAAACGACAACCTTCGATCGCCAAATGGCACCAACACGTGCAGCATCACGAGCAGTTGCACCCTCCGTAGCAACACCAATACCCCTAGATGCGGCCATGCCCACACCAGTACCAACAACAACAGCCGACCGCCGACCATCAGCCGCAGCACCACCGCCACCACCGGCAGCAACAACAGCAACAGCAACAACGGCGGCACCATCACTACCAGTATCCCTACGTCCGCCGGCTGCTGCAGCAACAATAGCAACAGACGTACGCCGACCAGCATCGGCACCCTCCCGCGAACCACCAGCGCCGGGGGCGGCTCGCCGCCAACCAGCTGCAGCCCAAGCAGCCCGCCGCAAAGCAACATGTTTTTTCCGTCCGAGTTATAAGGGGGCGACGGGCGGCGCAAGTGGCGCGAACGACAGATGCCCAAAAGCCACCGAGGGGGGGTAGCGACAAAGCGGATCGAAGCGTCGCGAATTATGACGAGGGGTGGCGCGGCGGCCCGATGCGGAAGAGCGGACATGGGATGCAAGGGGGCAAACAACAGACGACGCACGGATCGTAGCACGGGCCCGACGAGCAGCAAAATCGCGACGGGAAGGTGCATACACGGAGGACCGGGCGAAAGGGGGAAGAGGAGAGGGAGAAGACAATCGGGACGGCCCGGGAACAAGACGCGGAGGCCGGTCAATGGTCCGGTCGTCGGACATAACAGGTCCCCGGGAGCCGCGTAGATCGCTCCAAAACACGCATAGCCACCCCTCCCTTGCCTCCCCGCTGCCAACATGGAGGAGGGAGGGAGGGTAAGGAGCAAGCGGGGGCGACCTGCGAGGGCGCCGACGAGGTCCTCCACCGACGAGGTCCTCCAAAGTTTCCAATAAGCCCCGCGACCCGTACCCGAAATCAATATGACCCCAAAAATTGACTTGGTGTATCGCGCACTTATTGGGATTGGGATTTGGACACGTCTTTAACTACTGCGCATCGCTACGATGGGTACATTAATTTTGTGATTACAAAAAATACCGAGTGAGACACACAGGATGTGTGTGCATAATTACAAGAGATACATAATCAGAGAGAAAAAAATGTGCGTGTGTGTGTGTGTGTGTGTCTGTGTGTGTGTTTGTGTGAAAAACAAGTATCACGACTATGGGCCTCCATGGATTATCTTCATGATTACAGAAATACAGAGTGAGAGACATAGGGTCAGTGTGTTCATGATTACAAAAATACAAAGAACGACAGGCACAAAGAACTACGGGCCACTCGTATGTATAGAATAATATATTTACCCTAGGGCACGTTTTGCAAAAGATGTCAGCTTGCTTACAATTTGGCCAAAAGACACCCACTGGCGGGGCCTGCGGGACGATTAGCGCAGGATTATAGGGTTGGGTGGGTGGGTTCGCGCGAAGCCTAGTGCCTCGGGAGAATTGGTGGTACACGTACCACGTTTGTGGTACATGTACCACAGAAAATGGTCATTTTTGGAACCTCCAAACAGACCGTTGATTTAAGCAATCTTTGCAGAAATAGGTCCAAAACGTGCAGAAGGTCCCAGTCACCTTATTTTTCAAGAAATACCGGTTACCGGCCGCGGCTATTCGCCATGGCGACGATTTTGCCCCCATCTACCCCCCGCGGTAGCACCGCTCGGCACGTCCGGATAGGCCAAAGATTATCGGCTCGCAAAGGCCCTACAGAGGACCAATGGCCCGGCTCGAGGCGCCATCAGCGTGCCCGGAAGTATGGCTTAGTTATTGCGTCGGTAGGGCCGAAGTTGTGGACCGTGCGGTGGGATGATGGTGCGGAAACTACCGAGCGGTCCACTCAACTCCGGGCAGAGCTGCCCACTGCCGGGGAAGAACTTGCTAGCTCACCACCTCCCACGCCTGGCGATGACCACACTAACTGGAGATTAGTTCCTGCTCACCCTTCCAACACCCTGTCAAAATTTTGCGTAGAGCTTCTGCCTGTCGACTCCGCTGTGCGCACCGCGCCGACGGAGGGTACTGGTAGAAAAATACCTGAAAGTATAAATTTCGAAAATCAGCCACCACTACCCACCGACGCATCTCCTTCTCCAAAACGCGGCTCGACCTGTAACGGGTACTTTTACCGCAACGACCCATATGCTACGGACCTAATGCTACCCCCCCCCCTCCCGTTCACCCCTGCTCGCATTAATGGCATATCAAGTTGGTTTCCGAGCTCCTTGTTGGTAACGTGGCGGGCGAAGCCACCGGGTTTGGGCGGGGCTGAACATGCAGCCCTTAATTATGATTGTTTGCACCACCTATCCATAGGCAGCAACTATAGAACTCTATGCTCATGAAATTGCCTGAATTGCAGCATAATAAGGCTACGCTATCGCAACGAAATGTCCCGAGTAGCATTAGCATGATGCAGCAACGTGACGCCATAATGCAGTCGAGTGACATGCATACATGCCCATGGATCGCCACACAAAAACGCACAAAGCCTAGCTTTACTCCCCTTAAAGAAGCTAAAGCAGTAGCAATGCGCTCTATCATGCAAATTGGAAGGGAATTAGAGGTGTTTTTAACTTTTTGTTTTACAAAGAACTGTGTAATCTGAATTTTGGCGGAGCCACTAAACCCCTCCCCCCCCCCGATGAAATGCACGACCTGTGCCTATCGCCTATGTCTACACTTACTTCCCATGTCTGAAACTCCACACCCACTCGCTCCCTCGATATCCTCCTTCCTATATGAGCGCTGATTGGCATTCTCTTTGTCGGGAAGGGTCGCCTCCTCGACATTCGGAGCGCGGGGCTTCGAGCCGAGGCCGCGCACATAGCCGCGCTCGCACATGCGCCACGCTCACTCCCGCATCCACCCCCACGTCACAACCAGCACGCCTCAACTCCTTATTAGTGTATAATTATTCCTTGTTTTCCTATTCGAGCGGGTTTCAGTAAGATTTTGGTCGCTAGGTACCTCAGAAAGCGAGGCACACGAGCGTAAATGCGGGACGCGGTCGTGCCGGGGAGCGGCTACACGCATCTTCTTACCTCGTACACTCCCCTCGACTTTCAAGCCCGCCGCAACATAGCCACCTGCGACCCAAACAACTGGTCCATCTATTTCATGATACTCATGGGCGTTATCGAGCTGATTTTCGATACACGAGAGGGTCTTACCGCACAGCTCTAGCTCATCTTTAGGACGGTCAGCTTGTCGCCGACCTCATCGCGCACCGCTCACTCCCGACCTTTCACGTTGCTTGCACGCCCAACTCACCACACCAACCTTCGCCTCCGACTCCCAAAAGTTTCAAAATCCTCTTGGCAACTTGTTTCCAGAAGCGTCGGGCTTGAGGTAGAGTTTGATCTGACTTTGGTCCTTCTGAGTCGGGCTAATGGCCCGACAGAGAGGTGGTGCGCTTAGGGTGCGAGCAACTGCAAATATAGCGATGATACAGTTTTTTTAGAAATATTTAAGAGATAAGTACTAATGAAAAATATTGCTTCGTACCACACGTTTTTGTGGTACACGTACCGTACCACCAATTCTCCCGAGGCACTAGATTGGTTGAGCGCGAAAGCAGAGTGTGCCTAGGCTCGTGGCCAACGACGGCTTATAAGGCGCGGGCTAGCTAAAGTTGACCGTTGGGGAAGTCGTTGGTCGTTGGTTGCGTCTAAATGCCGAGGCGAGGTGGTTGCCTTGCAAGTGTGACGCGCCGTTATTAACGGTAACAGTAACCGCTAGTGTTACTGTCCCGTACACATGGAAGTTGGATATGCAAACCTCTAGATTCGAATCAATGTGACCATTTACCCTAGGGCACGTTTTGCCAGTATTTTAAAGCCAAAGGCCTTCACAATTAAAATCAGTGTTGCGGGGGGGACGGGGCGAGCCAGCCGAAGAAACGCCAAGCAGCAGGTGTAGGGGTCATGGTGGGGTCAATGTACTTTCCTTCGGTCACGGAGCTGCTCTTGGCCCAGCCACCCATGTATTTAATGACGGGGAGGGGCGCGCCGATGCAGATGGCAGCGGAAGCGGCCCCTTTCCGGAGGTTGTGCGATGTCCACTTGAATCCGGCGGGCGCGGAAGTGTTGACTGTGCGAAGTGAGAGGGAGAGCCAGGCGGAGACAGTGGACGCGGCCCCCCATTTGGTGGAGGCTTCAACATGTGAGAACCTCCAAAAGGCGGCATGGGGTGGTCGCTTGTAGTAGGTCGCGCAGAAAGCGGCGCGGCGTTGTGTGAAGTAGTCGAGGAGGTCGGCCAAGATGGGGTTAGCGGCAATAGGTACCGCGAACACGAGCTTGTCGCGGGTGTCGCGACGCTGGTCGCCTTTAGACTTGCGTACGAACACGTAGATTTGCTGAGAGGGTCTGTCGACGATTAAGTCACGGGTTTGAAAGCGGGCGCCGGTTTCTGCTCGACAAAAAATGTATAATTGACGCACACCGCCAAGCAGGCTCGGAAGCGCTCCATCATGGGACGTGCGGCGGGCGACCACGTGAGGCCGTCGCGTAACGTGTTGGCGGCCTGTACAATATCGAGGGCGATTGATGCGAGTAGTGGGAGTCGTGTGTCGGCCGGGACGAGGCGATGTTGCAGCATTTCGAGGCCACACCTCGCGTCGGCCAGTAGTTCTCCTACTGCGATGGGTTGGCGCTGGTGGTCGCGGAAATATTTGTTGACTGCGGAGAAGCAGGGCTGCCGCGAGCTCGCGGCTACTGTGCCTAGCAGGGCTAACCATGCTGTGTAGCGAATCATAGTAGCCGGCGTAGCTTGTAACGGGGCAATATTTTCCTCTGATCAAAATGCGAAAAACTGACGTAGTGCATTGTCGTAATTGGCGTACGTAGACGGCGCTAGCGAGTTGCTGAGAAGGGTGATAGCTGTAACCCCTAGTTTGTCGGTTCCCAAAAAGGGGTGGAAAGTTTTAGCAAGTTCGGAGGACCATGGTGCTTGTGCTGGGTCCGTTTGTAGGCGGTAGCGGGGTGGGCCGGTACGGAGATGGCGAATCGGCGGTGTTGTAGACCACACCCGGGCGGGGCGTAAAGCCCGGCCTATGGTTCCGCGTCGGGTGTAGAGCCATGAGGGGGTGCTAGCCGAAAGGCCACGATGCTCAACGCGGGTGGTCCGACCCCCGCGCGCTTGCCGAGCCTGCCGGGAAGGAAAAGCTCGCGGGACGCAGGGAAGTGCAAGGTCGCGGTGGCGATGCAACAGAAGGCGTGGTACCACGTCTTGTCCGGCCTGTAGGGGGCGATGACGGTCGCTTGGTCCGGTTTTGCGGCGAGGGCCGGGAGGACGGTCAAGGGAGGGTTGTAGTAGTTGTTTTCGCGTCGCCAGGCTGCGTCGGGAAGGCGTAAGCAGTCGACGTCCTCGTGTTGTAAGTAATACCGCATACGTATTAGTTGCAGATAGCTACTGTAAGCTATTCTAGATATGATTAGTACATGTCTAGATCGGACATACCGATAAACTGTTTGACTCGGTACAGAGCTGTCGCTAGGCTACAGCTCTCACACTTCTGTTGTCCCGACACCACGCCTGTAGGCTGGTTGTCGCTGTAACTGTTCCGTTTGCGGGACTGTGACTGTAACTACGTTTGCGTACGTTATCTTCCACACTAACTGTGTTTGCATGGTTTAATAGGTTATGGGCCCCCGCCTCACGTCACTCACGCGCGACAACCTGGTTCGGCGAGCTGCGATCGACAGCTCTCCCGCATAAGGCAAGTTTCTATAGACACCTAGTACTTTCAACTTGTAGTCGGCGGTATCGCCAGTATAAACTGCGATTTTTAAAACCCGCCACCACCCTCTTAAGCCAGCCACCCGCCGGAGATAGCCAGCCAACCACACCGACGCACTCGTCGTGTGTGGACAGGGTGCACACAGGTCCAAGCTGGAGAACGGGGGGGTGCACTGTCGGGTGAATACGCATCCACAGGTTGCACGCTAGCCGTAGCTTACCTTTTTTATTTTCATATTAGATTAGCGACTACGCCATCAGCGCAGCGCTCCACCTGTCCTGGCCTTGGCCTCGACTTGTGCCCCACACTGGGTGGAGGATACAGAAAAGGTGCTCTGAGACACCCCGGGGCTACAGGCCGAGGGGTCGGCGGGCATCAGGCCGTCTCTTTGCATACCGCTGTTAGGCACGAGTCCGGCTAGCGGTTTTTACCGCTGCCTGTTTTTTCTTCCAGCTCTTTCTTTTTTGCCCTCTGTCGAAATGGCGCAAAAAAACTCGCCTGTTTCACCTGTTGGTTCCCCTGAGTCAGGCTCTCAGCAGAGCACTGCCCATACTACCCAGGGTGTTCTCGAGCTGCTACGTGTGCAACTGACGCGCCTTGACGCGTATCTCGACTCGCGGTCGGCCGCCATTGCTGCTCTTCCTGCTGCGGGTGCTATATCGCACCCCCCTGTAGCTCAGCGCCGCCACGATGCTCCCCTCGCACACTTTCCGGACGGCCACCACGTGCACACCCTCCCCCTCGAACACCCCCCGGATACTCTCGCGCTGATCTTTGCGCAAGTGGCGCACTTGACAGCTCGTTTCGACTCGCAGTCGGCCGCGGGTGCTGTTGCTGCTGCGAGTGCTAATCCGCACCCCCCTGTCGCTCAGCGCCGCCACGTCGCTCACCTCGCACACTTTCCGGAGGGGCACCACGTGCACGACCTCCCCCTCGAACACCCCCCGGATCCCCTCGTCCTGCTCGTTGCGCAAGTGGCACACTTGACAGCTCGTTTCGACTCGCTGTCGGCCGAGGATGATGTTGTTGCTGCGAGTACTCTTCCGCACCCCGCCGTCGCACAGCGCCGCCTCGATGCGCACCGCGAGCCCTCGCGCCCCAAACTCGTAGGTGAACACTTGCAACCCCCCCCATACCCCTCCGCTGATTCTGCCCTACACGACATCGCAGTCAAACAACTCCCGCCACACCCTCCCTACCCCCCCGTTGGATATGCCCCTCACCACCCCATACCTCTCATCCCGGAGGCGCCCTTTCACGGCGTCCCCCCCTCCCGTGACCACCCGAATTCGTACGCCCCGCCGTCCCCAATGGCTGGCCGCTCTCCATTTCCGGGTGGCCCACCTCTACTCTTCCATGGACATCACTCTTCCCCAGCCAAGCGTGGCGACCACACCCCCCGTGGCCGTCGTCGCCCCACCGTTGACCCCATAGTCATCGGGCGACCGACACACGCAACCCCCGACTTTGACCCAGACGTCCACCCCAGTCTCTTGGGCAGCCCCCACTACGCCCCCGTCTGCACGCGCCCCGCTGTCTCTGTTGTAAGTAATACCGCATACGTATTAGTTGCAGATAGCTACTGTAAGCTACTCTAGATATGATTAGTACATGTCTAGATCGGACATACCGATAAACTGTTTGACTCGGTACAGAGCTGTCGCTAGGCTACAACTCTAACACTTCTGTTGTCCCGACACCACGCCTGTAGGCTGGTTGTCGCTGTAACTGTTCCGTTTGCGGGACTGTGACTGTAACTACGTTTGCGTACGTTATCTTCCACACTAACTGTGTTTGCATGGTTCAATAGGTTATGGGCCCCCGCCTCACGTCACTCACGCGCGACAACCTGGTTCGGCGAGCTGCGATCGACAGCTCTCCCGCAGAAGGCAAGTTTCTATAGACACCTAGTACTTTCAACTTGTAGTCGGCGGTATCGCCAGTATAAACTGCGATTTTTAAAACCCGCCACCACCCTCTTAAGCCAGCCACCCGCCGGAGATAGCCAGCCACCCACACCGACGCACTCGTCGTGTGTGGACAGGGTGCACACAGGTCCAAGCTGGAGAACGGGGGGGTGCACTGTCGGGTGAATACGCATCCACAGGTTGCACGCTAGCCGTAGCTTACCTTTTTTATTTTCATATTAGCTTACCGACTAGGCCATCAGCGCAGCGCTCCACCTGTCCTGGCCTTGGCCTCGACTTGTGCCCCACACTGGGTGGAGGATACAGAAAAGGTGCTCTGAGACACCCCGGGGCTACAGGCCGAGGGGTCGGCGGGCATCAGGCCGTCTCTTTGCATACCGCTGTTAGGCACGAGTCCGGCTAGCGGTTTTTACCGCTGCCTGTTTTTTCTTCCAGCTCTTTCTTTTTTGCCCTCTGTCGAAATGGCGCAAAAAAACCCGCCTGTTTCACCTGTTGGTTCCCCTGAGTCAGGCTCTCACCAGAGCAACCTCGATCACCCCCCAGATACTCTCGCGCTGCTCGTTGCGCAAGTAGCGAGCTTAACAGCTCGTTTCGACTCGCAGTCGGCCGAGGGTGCTGTTGCTGCTGCGGGTGCTAATCCGCACCCCCCTGTAGCTCAGCGCCGCCACGATGCCCAACTCGAACCCGTCCGGGACAGCCACGACGGCCACACCCTCCACCTGCTTGAACATCCCCAGCCTGGTTTCATCACCCCGGACGCAGAAACACTCTTTCCTGCTGCAGCCCCTGTTGGCGACCCCACAGTCGCACAGCGCCGCCACGATGCGCCCCGCGAGCCCGCGCGTGCCGATGCGCACTACGACCCCTCGCGTCACGCCATCCGGGTTGATCACCTCCCACCACCTCCCCCCTTCCACCACGCCGGATATGCCCCTCACCACCCCGGCCCCCATATCACGGAGGCGCCCTCTCATCTCATCCCCCCCTACCGTGACCACCGTGACCACCCGCACTCGTACGGCCCTCCGCGTCCCATGGCCGGCCGCTCTCCCTTTCCCGGTGGACCACCTCCTCCCTTTCATGGCCGGCACTCTCCCCCACTCCAACATGGCGACCCCACCCCCCGGGGCCGTCGTCGCCCCACTATTGACCCGGTGGTCATAAACCGGGCGGCACACGAAGCCCCCGGCTTCGACAAGGACGCCCTCAACCGGTCCATGAAGATGTCGGTCCCCGTCATGTGCCCGACCACGGACTTCAAGCAATGGAAGAGGACCTTCCTTAATTTCCTCTCCATCAAGGCCGCATACCTCATTCCTCAGCTGGCCATCCGCGATTCCGGCGTCTGGCTCGACGAACAAGCGCAACACTACGCCTACACGCTGCTTCTCCATGCAGCCAGCGCGAATAAGCGTGCTGACCAAGCCATGAAATGCGTTTCTCCAGCACGCCCTGACTGCGCCGCTGCCGCGTGGGACATCCTTTGTGAACGCCTCGACTGTCGGTCTTTTGCTCGCTCCTTGTCCCTCTTAGACAACCTGACGGTCAGACAGCGCCCCGGTCAGTCACTCAGTGACTATGTCCACTACATGCGCCAGACCTTTGACGAGTACAACGACACATGCCAGTTGGTTGATGGCTCCGTTGCCATCCACCCCCACCACCTCGGTCTCCTCATGCTGCGCGGTATTTCCAGCAGCGGCCCACACGGTCAGGCGAAGCAATGCGTCATCAACGCCTTTGACACGGACTACATCATGTCGGCTGATGAAGTTATGGCCAGCATTCTCCACCTTGCGCACAACATGGAGGACGACCCTGCTCCGGACGCAACCGCTCCGGCCATATCACCTCCTCCCATCTCCGCGTTCGTCGCTGCGGGCCGCGGCTCGCACAGCGGTCGAGGCCCACCACACCGTAACCCTCGCGGCCATCGACCCAACAAGTGTGGCGTTTGTGGCAGCCTTCACCATCTCATGTCCGCGTGCACTGCCACGGATGACGCTATCCTTAAGTGGAATCTCGCCAAGCGTAGGCTGACAGTCCAGAAGTACGGCGCCGCCGACGGCACCCCCGCTGCTCACGCTGCGCTGCTGAGCGACGTCCCTGCCGACGACGCCCCCGCCGATGACACCGACTGCCTACCCACCCTCGCGGACTGCGCTGATGACTACGCTGACGACGAGGTGAGTGTCCCATTCAGCTCTGTGGCATTCTCCTCTTCCCTCGCCCCGGGTCGTAATCTGTCAAAGTTTTGGGTCGTTGATTCCGCCTGCTCGATTAACCTCACTGCGTTCCGAGATGACTTCGTGAAATTCACGCCCCCATCCGCTCCCTCTCGCGTGGGCGGTGTCGGCGTTGACGTTAAGGGCAGTGGCTCTGTGCGAATTTCTGTCAGACTTGCCTCTGGCCAGCTCATTCACCGCACTGTGTATGCACTCTACACCCCTGACCTATCATCTCGTTCAGCACAGCGTATCGGCCGACTCCTTAGTGTGAGCTGGATGCAAACTCACAGCGGTTGTGAATTCATATTCCCCTCCAACTCTGACACTGGTTTGCTTTTGGTACCCACAGGCATGGGTGTGCTAGAACCGTCCGGAAACGGTCTCTACCTCCTTCCCCACCAGCCGGTCCTCCCTTCCAGCCCATCCGCACCGCCGGCACTTGACCCCTCCCCTCAGGTTGCCCTTACTGCCCAGTGTGATCCCGTCCTGTGGCACCGTCGATATGGCCACCTCAACATGCAAAGCCTTCAGGCCCAACATACTCACGGTGTCCCGACTAGCCCTGTGTTAACTAGCGCTGTAACCAAAGTTTCGTGCGACTCTTGTCTCCTTCACAAAGCCACAGCTGCACCACGCAACACAGCCGCTTGCGCGAAGCCATCCCACCCCCTCCTCAACCTGTCCGCTGACCTCTGGGGCCCGGTCAATGTCCCCTCCCCACATGGCCTCCGTTACTGCTTGCTCGTCATCGACCATCACACCAACTACATGTGGGTGCGGTTCCTTAAGTCTAAAGACGACGCATGTTCGGAATTGGAAACCATCCTCTTGGACATCAAACACCTGCATGCCCGCCATCACTCCCAGACGGGCGCGTTCGCACCGGTCCTCAAATTTGACTCAGACTCGGTGTTTGAAGCTGCTGTCACTCGCCAGATGTGCGCACACCTCGGCGTCGGGGTACAGTTCTCTGCCCCATACGCCCACCACATGCTCGGCAAGGCCGAACGTCCCTGGCGCACCATCCGGGACAATGCATCGGCGATGCTCCACAACATGGCCGTTCCCAACTCCATGTGGTCGTGCGCTGTCAGCACAGTTGTGTACCTTCGCAACCGCACGTACAGTCGCTCGGTCGGACCTAATGGGGGCGTCCCCCTCACACTCCTTACGTCGTCAGTGCCCAACGCCTCCAAGTTCCGCGTCTTCGGCTGCGCCGTTTTCGCCAAGGTCCCCGACAAACAACGTCGGAAACTCAGTGAAAAAGCATTTCGCGGCGTCATGGTGGGCTATCCCCCTGACGCACCCGGGTATCGTGTCTACAATCCGGAAACACGTCGCATCACCACTTCCGTACATGTTGTCTTTCAGGAAGACACCCCAGGCTTCGACACACAACCCTCCGTCGACTCGGCCATCACCGACTCTTCGGACGACGTCCCCGCAGACTCACCCCTATCCCACCCCATTGACCTCACATCACCCACACCCCTACCCCCCCCGCCAACCCCTCGCCATGCTCGGCTCCGCTCCCACCCCATTCGCTACGGCGATATGGTTGCCCACCTGTCCGACTACCCACCCACACTCGTCACGGCGTGTTGTGATCCTGAACAAGGAAAAGCTCAAGAGGACATCTTTGAGCACCCTCACGTCCCCAACCTTGTCACTGGTCCCCCACACACACCTGCCGGCACGTCCCCTACTGCCGTCGCCCTCCTCTCCGCCCGAGAGTGTGTGGAACCAAAATCCTACCGAGCTGCGCTGGACAGCGCCCAAGCCCCCCAATGGCAAGCCGCTATGCAACAGGAGTATTCCTCCCTCATCAGCAACGGCACGTGGGACCTTGTGGACCTCCCCCCCGGCCGCATGGTCGTTAACAGCATGTGGATCTTTAAAGTCAAGTCGGATACAGCCGGCGACGTCTCCCGCTTCAAAGCGCGGTTCGTCGCCAAGGGGTGCAGTCAACGCGCTGGACTGGACTACACGGAGACCTTCTCCCCGGTCATCCGCATGGCCAGCCTGCGTCTCTTCCTAACCATTGCAGCCGCCCGCGACCTTGAACTCTGCCAACTTGACATCGACACAGCGTTTCTCTACGCCCCCATCCGGGAGGATGTGTACATCCGCCAGCCCCTCGGCTTCACCGATGGAACGTCCAAGGTTTGTCACCTCAAGCGTTGCCTCTACGGCCTTAAGCAGTCCCCCCGCGAGTTCAACATGCTACTTCGTGCGTGGCTCGTCGACCATGGATGGCAACAATGCGTCTCCGACCCGTGCATCTACATCTATCGCGCCGGCCACGTCTTCGCCATGATCGCCCTGTACGTCGATGACATTCCCGCGGCCTGCAATGATGCCACCTGGCTCGCATCGTTCAAAGCCCAACTCGGAGCACGGTTCAAAATCAAGGACCTAGGCGACCTCTCCCAACTCCTCGGCATGCACATTACCCGCGATCGCTCCACGCGCACAATCTCGCTGGACCAGTCCAAGTACCTGCGCGACATCCTCGCCAAGTACGGCATGTCTGACTCTAAGCCGTCGTCCCTTCCGATGGACCCAGGCTTCCTCGCCGGCCTTGCACACTTGAACTCGCCTTCTCTCACAGGAGTGGCCAAGGACGTCTACCCAAGCCTCCTGGGCAGCCTTCAGTACGCCGCCGTTTGTACACGCCCCGATGTCTCCACGGCGTTGAGCATCCTCGGCTCTGCCCAAGCCTCGCCCACCGAGGCACACTTGCAAGCTCTGAAAAAGGTCCTCCGCTACCTCCATGGCACCATCAACATGCGCCTGACGTTGGGGGGGGGCCTGGACCACAGTCTCCAACTCACAGGCTTTGCCGACGCTGATTGGGCCAACGACAGCAGCACCCGCAAGTCTCGCTCCGGCTATCTCTTCACCCTCGGACGCGGGCCAATCAGTTACAAGTCCAAACAACAGACTTGTGTGGCTCAATCCACGTGTGAAGCCGAGTACTACTCTGCGGCTGACGCCACCAAGGAGGGACTCCACCTCCGACAACTCCTGGGGGAAATCTTCGACTCCCCCATCACCGAAACCACCACCATCTGGGAGGACAACCAAAGCGCCATTGCATACTCCCAGAATGCCTTGGTCAGCGAGAAGACTAAACACATCGGCCTGAAGTGGCACTTTCTCAAAGACCACGTGGAGCAAGGGACCATCAAGTTGAGGTACCTCCCCACTGACCAGATGGTGGCTGACATGCTCACCAAACCCCTCCCAGGACCTGCACTAGCACGACACCGAAGTGCGATCCTTGGAGGACAAGACCCAATGCAACGCTTCATCCCGTAGCTACCTTCAGGGGGAGTGTTGTAAGTAATACCGCATACGTATTAGTTGCAGATAGCTACTGTAAGCTACTCTAGATATGATTAGTACATGTCTAGATCGGACATACCGATAAACTGTTTGACTCGGTACAGAGCTGTCGCTAGGCTACAGCTCTAACACTTCTGTTGTCCCGACACCACGCCTGTAGGCTGGTTGTCGCTGTAACTGTTCCGTTTGCGGGACTGTGACTGTAACTACGTTTGCGTACGTTATCTTCCACACTAACTGTGTTTGCATGGTTCAATAGTCTCCCCGGTCTTGCGCATCCTTGGCTCCGCCCAAGCCTCACCCACAGAGGCACATTGGCGCGCTCTGCAAAAGGTCCGCTGCCATGCTCACCAAACTCCTCCCAAGACATGCACTTGCAAGACACCGAAGTGCGATCATTGGAGGACAAGACCCAATGCAACGCTCCATCCCGTAGCTACCTGCAGGGGGAGTGTTGTAAGTAATACCGCATACGTATTAGTTGCAGATAGCTACTGTAAGCTATTCTAGATATGATTAGTACATGTCTAGATCGGACATACCGATAAACTGTTTGACTCGGTACAGAGCTGTCGCTAGGCTACAGCTCTCACACTTCTGTTGTCCCGACACCACGCCTGTAGGCTGGTTGTCGCTGTAACTGTTCCGTTTGCGGGACTGTGACTGTAACTACGTTTGCGTACGTTATCTTCCACACTAACTGTGTTTGCATGGTTTAATACCTCGCACTGAGGGTCCCGCCGGCGGGCGTTGAACCGTGGGAGTTGGGCGTTTAGCATGGACGCGAAACGATCGATCGTATGGGGGCCCCACCGTTCTTGAAGGTGTGCGAATAGACTGGGATTGAGCTGCCAATCCTTTGTGTCCAGTTCGCGGCTGAGTGTGTCCGCCCACACGTTCGCGGCCGACCGGATGTAGCGCGGGCGGATGTGGATGTTGTTGGTGTCGAGTAGGTACCACAAGCGCCGGAGCTCGGTCATCATGACGGGCGACCGGGAGGTAAGCTTGGTTAGAGCGGCGACCACCGCCGTGTTGTCCTCGTGGAGGAGGACGTGTCGGCCTTTCAGTTGCGGTAAAAAAGATTCGATTGCCTGTCGAACCGCGCGAAGCTCCTTCCATGTGATGTGTTGTAGCTGGTCGGTAGCGCTCCAAAAACCACGCGCTTGGTAGTTTGGGTTGTCGTTCAGCACGGCTCCCCAACCGTAGTCGCTGGAGTCGGCGTGGAGGAAGGCGGTCTCGATGGGTTTGCAGATGGACCGACCGTTGTTTTGAGTTGGCACCGTACGCCACCACTCGAGGTCGCGACGTAGCTGGTTAGTGAGGCGCACACGTCCCCCCCAGCCAGTGCGTGTAGCCAACACGTTGTGTAGCTCGCGTAAACAGAAGCGTGCGGGCGCGATGGCGAGGTAGAGGAAATGGACCTTTCCCGCGAAGGCCGCGAGTTGGCGAGTGTGTAGCCATCGGGCGTTCGAAGCCGCTCGGCCGAGCAGGGAAGACGCGTGTTGAACGAGTTGTTGCAGTTTTGCGGGTGGGGCGCGAGACATGCCGAGCTGTAAATCCACTGTCAAGCCTAAATGGTCACCGACTTGCGTCGGCGTCCATATGCCTTTCTTGGGGTTGCGCTGGAGGCCTAGGTTGTCTAGTAGGGCCTCGATGCGCTGGCGAAGGAGCAGCGCGTCCTAGTACGAATTGGCCAAGAAAATGAAATCGTCCATGTAGGGGAGGAGTCGTGTACCGCGCCATCGAGCGTTCCGGAGAAAACGTGTTGACGGGCGCGCGCGTTCCGGCGTAGATGCCGGCGTAGGAGGAGGGGGCCGACGTAGGTAGTTCGTAAACACTTGCGTGAGCTTGAGAAAGTAGTATGCCGAGCCGGACCATCCCATCGGGAGGCAAGCGAGGCGCCACAGGGTGCCGCGGTAGTTGACCGTGAAGTAGTCGCGGTCTTCCTCCCGGATGCCAAGGGTGCAGTACCCGTCGGTAAGGTCTAGGGAGACAAAGTAGTCGCCCGGGCGAGAGAGGTGGCGGAGATGCTTCAGAGTCTCGCATGTCATGTTGAACGTGGAGTAGTAGCGGTTGAGTTCTCGAAGGTCGATGATGAGGCGCCATTGATTGCATCCGGGCTTGGGGACTAAAAACATTCGGGAGACGTAGCGAGGGTTGTCCGAGCGCTCCCACGCTCCGCAAGCTTCGAATCGTGGGAGCTCCGAGTTTAGAAACTCGAGTTGGGCCGGTGTAGCGTCTAGCATAGAGATGCCGTGGTTGAAAGGCTTGGGGCGTGCGCCGTGCTTGAACTTGACGCGTACCCCATGGCGGATCCAACTTAGGACTTGGCCGCTCGCGCCGATGCGCTCCCACTCCCGCCATCTTCGACGCACGCGATGTCGCATGAAGGAAGATGTCGGGGAGAAGGAATCGGCGCGGCGGGCCACACCATCATTTCTTGGGCGGTGGTCGAGCCGGGTCGGTCGGCTTTGCAAGAGGGGTTGGGCGGGCTGTTGTTGTTGTTGCTGCTACTGCCTTGCGCTTGTCGGCGGCTGCTTTGCGGGCCCTTGCGTCGGGGCCTGTTGGTTTGTCCGGCGTGATCTTGGCGAATGCTGCGCCGGCCGTTGCATTGCTGGCGGTATGAAGGCTCACTTCAAGTGTGCGGTCGACGAAAGCTTGGCGTAACGCATCTAGTGGGCTGGAGACCGCGGTAGGGCGTGGGCGACAGAAGCGTTCGTGGGCAAATTCGGCAAAGACGCGGTCCGCATCCGTGATCGCTTGTCCGCCCTTGGTGAGGCGGAGGAAGCCCAATCGAGTACGGGCGGCCTCCTCCGTCGCTGTGTGGGTGCGATGATCCGCTCTGATAAGGGCAATCGCTGCCGTATGCTCTGTTGATATAGATGGGCCGTGCGACAGCGTGTCCAAGCCCTCGCTAATTGCCGCGTTGGCGCAGCTGTCGAAGAAGGCATAGCAGCCTATGTCGAGGTACTCGTCGTAGGCTGCTTGGGTGCGCTTGTCGCGGAGAGCGCGGGCGGTGTCGTCTGTTAGTGTCCACAGACGTGGCTCGTCGACGTCACGTGGAGGACGTTCGAGGCCGGCCGGGATGACTTCGCCGTAGTAAGAGGAGTCGACGAATTCGGACGCGGAGGGTTCGGGTTCGTCGTCAAGCAGGTCGATAGGTGGCTCATGGGCCTCCTTACCTCCCTCCGTCCCTAGGGTCGCGTCGGCGGGAATGGACTGTTGTTGATCGGTAATAGCGGGTGTGGATGTTGTCTGCTGGAGCTGTGCGAGTAAGGCAACGTTAGCCGCCAAAAACTGCTCAGTAATCCGTTGTTCCGAAGCCAAAACTGCCGTACGGATTTGTTCGACTGTGCGTTGTTCGATCGAGGTAGCGCTACGGCAGACGTAGATTGTTCATGCTTCATGATGCGTAACTGCGTAGCAAAACGAGGGGAAGTGTCGCGTGACGCTCGAGTGCGCATGGGACGATGGTAAACTAACACCCTGCTCGACTACGAGAGTCGAGATTGCATTCGCACGAAGCCTAGATTGGCTGAGCGCGAAAGCATAGTGTGCCTAGGCTCGTGGCTAGCTACGGCTTATAAGGCGCGGGCTAGCTAGAGCTGACCGTTGGGGAAGTCGTTGGTCGTTGGTTGCGTCTAACTGCCGAGGCGAGGTGGTTGCCCTGCAGGTGTGACGCGCCGCTATTAACGGTAAAAGTAACCGTTAGTGTTACTGTCCCGTACACATGGAAGTTGGATATGCAAACCTCTAGATTCGAATCAATCTGACCAGAATAATATCTACCGCACAGGTAAAGGTACAGGTACAGTTACTGCTGAAGCTTTTCGATTCTGACGACCGCATCAAATCATTAACTCTCAGAATTTCTAGGTTTTTTGTTTTTTCCTCCTTTCTTGTTTTTGCTCGGTGGTCTCCACTGCTTTTTTTTAAGAATTTTTATATTAACTCTCTTAAATTATTTAACCCTCAGCATATCTTAAAACCCCCTCCGTCTTCATCTCTGCTCGCATGCCGCCAAGAATGAGCGCAGTCGAGTACCCGACACCCTCACGGGCGACTCAACGAAGGACTCCGCGAGATGCCTGAGATCTTCCCCGCTTCTCAACCCACCATTTAATCACTCTGTTTTTTTGGGACCTATCAAGGAGCGCATACTCCTACTGGCAGAGAGGGCCGCCGGGCTGAGGCCACGGGGCTATACGCGTCGTACGCAAAGTTACGCCGTTGCCGTAAGTAAAGCGCGACACCGCGACACCGTCGAAGAGGGGGAGCACGACGCGAGGGCCAAAACCCCGAAAAAAGGTATGCTTGAGGCTGTCATTACTGCGGCATGTATTTGTGTGCAGTGTTCTACCGGGTCTTGACCCGGGCTGGTAGCACGCGCGTCAGTTTCGACATTCATTTGGTTTCGGGGGTCGGCAGGCGGAGGAACTGGGCGGCGTAAATGACCGAGGGGGCTATAACGGAGGACGCGAGCGGGGAGTATGAGGCGGCGGGAGATGGGTGGGCGGATGAAGGGGAGGAAGAGTTGAGCGAGAGCCGTAGCGGTGAAGAGGAAGAGGAGGGGGAGGAAAGCGGCGATGAAGGGTCGAGCGAGGGCGGCAGCGACGGGCGATCGCCGAGAAAGGAACTGTCAGCGGAAGATAAGGCGGCGCTGCTGCCGACCGCGGAACGCGAGCGACTCGCGGGGCAGCTGAGGCTGAGGGGGAAACAGGCCCTCGCTAACCGAGAGTTTGAGGACGCACGCACCTTTCTGAACGACGCCGTCATACTTTCCCCGAACTCGTACAAAGTGGGCCCACTATCACTCACTCTCCCATTTTCTTCATTTATGTTCCCCCCCCCCCCCTTTTTCACTGAAATTCACAAAGTCACAATCCTGGTTCAGTTCTTGGCATATGCAAGTGATTGTCTCATTTGTAGACAGATGTCATTCTGAAACCAGTCCCCATTTTTTAAAGCATTTGTCATTTATTGTGATTTTATTTGTGTGTTGTCAATGAAAACACTTTCGCTGTGATGAGCCGCTGACCCACGACGCACTGCCCTCCCCGACCCATCACCAGCTGCACCGCCTCCGCAGCGTGGCGCACGCCTGCTGTCACGACTACCAAAGCTCCCTAGGTATCCGGCCCATACCCTCACCCACACATTCCATTTCTCTTCGTTTGGTTAGCACAAATTCTCATTGGGAGTGCATTTTCGCGGTGCAACAAATCGACTGACCAGATGGAGGGCTGTCTGGGCTTGATCGCCGCAGAGGACGCAGAGGAAGTGATACGAATGGCGCCCAATGTGTCTGACGGCTTCTACCACAAGGTGCCCCCCTCGTTCCACTTGCCCTCCCTTGAGTCGGCGATGAGAAGGGATGGAATGGCGTTGTGGAACACAACTCGGAAAACACGAATAAAACACGACGCGGAAGTGCAGCAACCCTTTGCGAATCAAAACCAATGAGAAGTAATATATGAAAAAAAAAATGCAACAAAACTAAGTGAACATGCAAACGATTGTACCTGGCGCTGCGGGACACGCTTTGTGTTTTCATTGCTGATGGGGGGCACGTGTGAGGGAGCTCATCATTTCCCATGTTGTTTGGGGCCGCAGGGGTTCGCGCTGTACCACCTGAGAAAATTCTCCGAAGCGGTGAGTGCTGTGCGATAACCTTTTGTAGCTCGCCGTTTTGTGCAGTGTCTATCCACCCACCGCAGCCGAGTATGGGGGAGTATTAAGGAGGGTCTCATGTGTTATCTTCCCTATCTGACCGAGTGCTGAATATCACATCCTTTTGATTAGTCGCAACGCGTGAAACATTCAAACACGTCAACGAATGTATCAATAACAATGAACAAAACACTTTCTAGTTTGCAGCCTTGATTCAGTGTAGAGCGGTATTAGATTGGTGCTAAGGATCGGCGGTATGATTGTGGGCTGTGCGTTGAGTTGCGTATACCTTTGTCATTCCATTCCATTCTTCGACAATGTTGACCGCCACACATTAAATTTCAGTCACGTATCCCATGACAATGCAGGCCAGCGCCTTTCAAGACGGTCTCAGGTTGAACCCGCAAGACAGAGCATTGCGGCAGGTGGGGGTGCCATCCCGACTCATGTTTCGTCCGCTACTGCTTTGTGAGTGTGGGTCGTAAACTATCAGGGATGTGGATGGGCGTGTTGACGGTGCGGCTGTGGTTGGTGCAGGGCTTTTGGGACGCGGTGACCTTGCTGTCACAGGACGGGGTGGCGGAGGACTTCGAGGCGAAGATGAAGTTGGGCGGCGCAGATCGTGGAGTAGAGGAGCACAAAGCGGTCGACAACGGACATTTGTAGTGTATATATTTTGATGTCGCACAAATTACGACGATCATTTCTAATTTATCGCTCTGTGCAGCCGACTTTAACTATCGCGCGACAGTTAAGGGGCCCTCCTCCCCTTCTATGCACTTTCACGATCGAATGGGTGACACGATGTTTACAACTTTGGTGCGTTGTCACATGGTAGACCCACGTCGCGCGACGCAAACCTGTCGCAGGTCGAGAGGCAACACATAAAGTCGCTCCCAATAGATAGCGACTACCTGCATTGAAAATTGTAATAAAGCGAAGTTGTCACAAATAAAGATGATGATATGCCTATTATATTTTGCCCGATTTATTTGGTAAGGTTAATGAAGTCTCAAAATTTCTTACAAGAAAAAGCAGTGGAGGCCACCAAGCAAAAAAGAAGAAAGGAGGGGGAAAAAAAAAATCTAAGCCCGAGGAACAGGAAGGCATGCCACAGCACCAGCACTGCCCTCCTGAAAAGCGTCGCGGAGATAAGAGCCCAGAGTGCCATGAAGAGCAGTAAGGTCAATGAAGTCATATCTTTCTTCATTTTGTTTGGCGGCTTATGCTGCCTTTTCTTGTAAGTAAATTGAAATTGTTGATCAAGTCACATCAAGTACCCGTACTTCTGGGGCGGAGTGTTCTGCTGCTGTGGCATCCATGGCGGCCATCAGTATGTATACTTCAATGGGCAGTACCCGTAAAGGCGTAATGATAAGCAGTCATCGACATACACTCTTCCCATAAAGTCCGTTACTAGCGGCACGTATTTAATTACCCGCCACGCACTGCCGCGATGGCCATGCAACTCGATTGGGGGGTAGAAATGAGTTTTGAACAGCACACCACGGCGCGCTGTTCACTGACGTGAGCATATTTACCGGCACGCCCCGGTTATTGTGGGCACCCACGTTGGATTTTCGGCCCATATTTTGCGGGCCGAAATTCGTGCATGTGCAGGTTATGCACGCCTCTATGCGTGGCTCGGCACACGTGACACGTAGTGTCGCGACAAGCCGGGAGACTACTCGACACTGGGCTCTCAGCATGTTTGCACAGTTGCACTAGTATCCGCCGACTGTGTCGCGCCCGGCCGTCTACAAAGCGGCGACACCGAGAATGGCATGTCGTGTGCACTGGTTTTTCTTGCCACGTGCCCGGAAATACCACCAAGGAGCACGGGCTAGGGGCATGTTGGGCTTGAGGGGCAAATTACTTGGAGTGTAAGCACCATGGCGCGCGGATCGTTGGCCTTAGAAACTTGCGCATCGCCGGGCGTGAAAAATGGCGGGGAGCTTTCAGAGTACCCTAGCACGGGCCTTCATCTGGCCGGCGCCAAAGGGCACGGCACCATGCCATCATGGGGCATGAAATGGGCAACGCCGTGAATAGAAGAAATATAGAGCGCTGATTGTTGAGCGTATTAGCGGAGCGGGTATGCAGGTACCACTTGTCTAGGGGTTGCTAGCCCCGCGCGAATGTGGCAGATTTTGAAACCCTAAAAGCTTTATTTGGCTGTACGAGGGCTTGGATGACATCGGACGGTGCATTTGACGCGAAAACCGGCCGGCAGGCGTATATTAAGTTGAAACCTTATTTTTATTTGGGAGAAGGGCTTCCACTTGCAACTTAGTTTGCTCGAATCGGACACTGTACGGCGAAGTTAGACTTTTTAAGCCTCCCAAGCTGTGGTTTTCCGGCCCCGAGTCCACCCATGTCAAGCATATTAACGGCACATGACATCACACCCACGTGCTCCCATGTTTGCGGACAACATGCTGGGATCATAAAAACCGCATGTTGTGCCGCCCATTTTGGGATTTTTCACGAGCCAAAGTGTGGCAAATCCGAATTCCGGGGCGCCCGAATCAGGGTATACCCCGAAATCGGGGTTTAGCCACAAACCCTAATACGTCATATCGTTGCCGTGACGGGCCCCATTTGTGCCTCGCTTCCCCCTCAGCCTCACCGTCAACACAAGTTTCGGCCCGCCTTTTCAACGGGCTAAAGTACAGTTAAACCCTAGAAACCCTACATGGTAAACACCCGCCCTACGCGAAAGGCCCTATTTCACTAGTAACGGACTTTATGGGAAGAGTGTACACTCCTCCACAAACGTCCTGACAAGATTTCGCACCTTCACAAGTAGAAAATGTAATCAAGCGCTGATTTTATTGACAAATCTCCTGAAATCCCAGGCAATGCTTTTGCGCGCAAAATGGAATGCGCCGACAACTGCGAGGGGCGAGCTCCAACACTGCCGGGCTTGTGTACTTGGGGTTATCGCGCCCGCACCCGTGCGGCACGCTCTTTCAAACAGTCGCCGTGCTGGTTAGACGAAATGAGTAACATGCGCACAACGCCGCAATATGAACGTTGATGCGACGGTCGCGCAAATATAATGCATAGGCGACGGAGGGAGGAGATGTTGGGCAGGCCGCTGTGGGGGAAACGCACGAAATCGCGTATGTAGACTTACCACCGATATGCGCACAACCCAAGGGCAAGCCGCTTTCGGCCACAATGTTCAAGCGATCATAATTTACTCATATATGGTTAAAACCTTTTATAACGGGTACCGTTGGACGCGCCTTTTCGATGCGCGTCAAACGCAGTTACTCCGGAGTTCAAACACGCACAAATCGATTTTACATGAATTAATTTAGTTTACGAATTATTCCGGGAAAGCTGAGCCGCGGTGCCAAGCAACACCCATCGAAGTCGGCTCACCTCCTGAGACGATTTGTGCGGGGTTTGTCGATATATGTCTAAATTGTCTACCAATTCTTCATTCCTATTGATCTCCGAGCCTAATTCCCGACGCGTGCCACGCGTGGGGCGGGTGTGGTTGGCACGAGTACATACCCACGCATTCTCAACACCACCGTCAAAGTGATGCGTCCCTAACAGCCAAGTTGGATCTCACCCCTCCCCTAAGCCAATCGCCCTCGCACGTTTACAGCGTGCAGTGTTTATCCAAACCTGCGTCATGTGCGTTTTTGCTCGCTTGCTTTCCAAAAATCACCCGTGCCAGCGGCGTGAACTTCCGTGCCCTATTCACACACCCGCAAACCAAACCTCGCGCATTGAACACGGCACCCACGCCTCCAAACCCCCTCCAAGAAGCCCCCAAAAATACGGTTATGTGGAACACGGAGTAATATGCAGCTTGGTGTGAGCGCTTGAGCAATGCCCAAGCGTGGCGCTCAGAATGACTTGTGTAGTTAATAAGACAGTTTCCCGGGAATTTATGGGCTTAATTCGACAAACTCCACCGACAACACCCGCTTTAAGCTGAGGTCTAACCACCTCGGATTGCGGCTTACTGCTTGCTTCTCGGCTCTCCTACAATTGGGTAGTACTCGGGTATCGTCGTGCTTGACGTGGTGAGAGGGGAGCGTGTTCTTGACTGGCTTATGCTTAACATAATGCATGTATGGACTTTTGTGAAGGAGTGTATATTTGCTGACGGTAAGAGAAATGATATATACTAACCAGGTCGGAAAACCGCCACGTGACGGGCCGAGCGAGGACAGTCGATACGCCCTCAGCGCTACTGTAGCTAGATCACTGCGTTTGCCTGGCTGCGAGTCGTTGGAGTCCAGTCCTTGTCGGTCTTCCCACTTTGTCTGGTATACACCACGGATCATCACGGGCTTGAAACTTTGATAAGAAGCGAGATAGGTCAGTGCTGGACGACCTGCTGGTTATTACGGATGGAGCAGCCAGGAGCAGATATTATCGAATGGGGGTTTAGTTAGGGTGCGCCGGTGAAAATACAATTAGTGAAATAGCAGTGCAGTGCCTACCGGCCGCACCTCGGACGTCGGACAGCCTGCCCGTCGCTTGGGTGGCGCCATTGAAGGCGGTCCGCGCGACTCGTAAAGCTGGCGGGTCGTTCAGCGACAGCAGCCTGGCCTCTTCAGCCTATCGGGCAGGCCCGGGCTGCTGCGGCTCCCTCTCCAGCCGTGTCTAGCAGTAGCAGTGCAGGTCAAGGGGCAGCCATGGCGCCGCCGTATAGCAGCGCTGCCGGAGGAGAGGCAGCCCCACCCGCAGTGGCCGCTTCTACTACGAAGTCACAAGAAGGCGCCACCGTCCTCTCCCCGCGAGGGTGAGTGCCGCAGTGGGATGCCGGCTCTCCACTGTATTATTGTTTCTCCGCAGTTTTTTTCCGAAATTCTTTTATCTGTCCAGGAGGATCAGTCAATATATATTTACTTCCTCCGTAAGAAGTAACGGCGTTGGGGTGCCTGGGTGCGTGGTTTCAGTGTTTCATACAAGAGACCCTCGGCTCGCCCCAGTCCTGGATAGCAACAGCGATGCAGCACTATGTTCCTGGTCGCTGCGATATTAAAATAACCTCCGCAACCTTACTGTTTTGCTCAATGTTTTTTCTCATACCATTTGAGATAAATTTTCTGGGTATTAGTCACTAGTCAGGTCTAAGAGCGGCCATAAGTCGCTTGCGTTCCACAGCAGAGCTTCAGTGGGAGTTTAAGTCTACTCTGCTGCGTAATATTAGCGCGCCTATGGCTCGGGTGTCGTGTAATGTTGTCGTGTTTCCCCTGCGGTGGCTCAGGGTGCGGGAGGAGCTGCAGCTGGAGGTGCCGGAGACGGCCCCGCCCGCCCCCGCCTCCCCCGCCCGCTGGTTCGACAGCTGGACAATGGGCTTCGGGCGCTCGACGACCTCCAAAGCCGCTGCCGCTACCGCGACCGACTCCTCGCCCTCACCCACAGCGACCACCACGCCAGTCCAGAATTGGAAGTCCAAGTCTGTTGGTGCCAGGTGAGCTCTCCCTCCACCCTCGAGCCTATTTGCTGAAAAGTGTCGAGCACACAAATATATCCCCACCAAATTCGTATATTTGTATATGGACATTGTCCCCCCCCCCCCTCCGCAAAATACTACCTAATTGAAGTAAAGTTCCTGGTTTCGAAGGCTTATTTGTGGGGGAGGGGGAGGGGAGTGGGAGTCGGTGTCTGACAGCCGCACTTCTTTTGCTACGCAGCCTGGACCACCTGGGGGAGGAGGCGGCGGCAGGGAAGTGTCATCTTGTGGTGCTTGTGAACGGCGTGGCGGGCTACTCCACGGACTGGGATGAGCTGTATGCGCAGGCGGGCTGCGCGGAGGGACTGGACCACGTGTGGTTCTACCCCTCCATCGTCAACGGGGGCTCCAAAACCTTTGACGGCATCGACGTCTGCGGGGACAGGCTGGTTGAGGAGCTGAGGCACGCAGTGGCGGTGGGCAGCGAACTGACGCACATCTCGTTTGTTGGCCATTCTATGGGTGGCCTCATCAGCAGGTGCTTCTCCTTATTCTTTGCTGTTTTAGCTTTGGCTGCGCTTGCTTCTTGGCTCTGCGCCTTTCTGCGCGCATTTCGTTTGGGGTGGAGGATTAAGAGAAAGAGAGGGGAGAAGATTGTGTGTCTGTTTCTGTTTGCGTGTTTCTGTGTTTGTATGTATGTTTTGTGTCTGTCTCTGTTTTCGTTTGTGTTTGTGTTTGTGTTTTCCGCGTGTGCGTGTCTGTGCCCACGTTTGTATGTGTGATCGTTTCTGCGTTTGTATGTGCAAGTGTGTGTGTGTGTGTGTCGTTTGTGTGTGCGTGCGTGTCTGTCTTATATGTGTGTGTGTGTGTGTATGTGTGCGTGTGCGTGTGTGTGTTTCCTTGTTCGTCTGCATGTGTTTGTCCGTGTGTGATTCTTTATGTATATATATGTGTGTGTATGTTGTTATGTTTGTGTTTAGTGTGTGTCTTTGTGTGTCTTTGTTTCAGGGTTTGTAACTGTGTATGTATGTATGTGTGTGTGTCTGCATGTGCATCTGGTCTGTTTGAATCTGTCTGTATGTGTCTATGTGTTTGCGTTTGTGTTTTAGTTTGCATTTTATTGTTCGTTTGTTTGTTTATTTGCGTGTTTGTCTATGGGGTGTAGTCTACGAGTTCGTAGTCATGCGAATTTGGGGTGTTTGCGTTTCTGCCTGATGACGTGTGTGTGTGTGTGTGTGTGTGTGTGTGTGTGTTTGGGTGGCGCGAGCAGGTATGTGATTGGTAAGCTATACAACGAGGCGGAGGGGCGCATCCTTGGGCTACAGCCCGCGCACTTTATCACGCTGGCCACGCCGCACCTGGGCTGCGACGGGTTTGGGCTGACGCAGGTTCCGCTGCTGGGGTGGGCGGGGGAGGTGCCGCTGATCGGGGACTCGATTCAAAAGGCGATGGCGGCTGCCGCGGCGCCCGTCACCGCTGTCATGTTTGGGCGGTCGGGGCAGCAGCTGTGGTTTCAGGACACGGGGGGGAAGGAGGCGAGCGGGGAGAACGGCGTCACCATCCCCAAGCGCCCCCTCATTGAGCTCCTGGCCTCTGACGCCTATCTGGCCGGACTGCGCGCCTTCCGCACCCGAACCGCCTACGCCAACGTGGCGGGCGACCACCTGGTGGGCTGGGCTAACTCGTCCCTCCGCTTCACGCACCAGCTGCCCCCGCTAGAGACCTTCAAGGACGTGGTGAACATCCGGACGTACGGCCCGGGTGAGGGGCTGGCTGCGCGGGAGGGCGAGGGTGGGAGTGACGGGATTGGGAGTGGGAGGAAGGACGGCGCGAGGGAGGAGGGGATCGAGCTGAAGGAGTTCACACCGCCGACCGCTGCGGAGGAAGGGGGCGGCGAGGCGCAAAGCCAATGCATCGCCACAATGTTGATGAAGCTGCAGGTGACCACCCTCACACAGCAGACATTCTCAAACACACACTCTCTCTTTCCCCTAACATACACTTCCATACTCGCTCACCCTTCCTTAAACACACACATACACTATCGCTCATTTCCTCTCTCTCCCTCTCTCTCTCTCTCTCTCTCCCTCTCTCTCTCTCTCTCTCTCTCTCTCTCTCTCTCTCTCTCTCTCTCCCTCACACACACACACACACATACACTCTGCCTCTCTCATATTCACATACTCACGGAGACACTTGAACATACACAGACACTCACACTGCCTCCCATACACACACACACACAAACACACACTCTCGGTCACAAACACATACAAACACAGAGGTGCGTACAGACAGACATACACACACAGTGTCTTTCATATTCACACACAAGTACACACACTCTCTCTTTCTCACACACACACACCCGCGCGCGCTCTCTCTCACAGAGACAGTATCTATCACATTGACACCCGCTCACACGCACATACACACAAACTCAAATAGGTAATTATCGACGCGCGAGACGCACATAGCACCACCCGTAGAGTCATTCCACCCGGGCCACATACAGCGACTGTCATGCACATCCATTTACATTATGACGCAGACAAGTGTCGATTTTAGGATTATCACATGAGATACTCGTGGCACCAAAGACAGTCAGCCCCTCATATAGCGCATCTCAGGACACATACACACACAAGCACAAGTACGCGAGACAGGCGCACACATATTCAGATATGTGCATTCAGAAAGACGCAAAAGCAGTCTGTCATATCCTCCTCGGTTTTCAGCATTAGAGCCACAAGCCCATTCATGCAGAGATATGCAAAACACAGGGAACCAAGCTCTTGCGATTGTGAGGGTGAACTGTACAGCAGCCAGGCTTTTGTCCACACTGTGATAAAAAACCGGTAGCTGGAGGTTGAGGCGTTACACGGCAAGAGCGATGATACTTAGGCGTGCCGCACTGGTTGCTGACAGAATCTGGAGTGGCGGCGTGTGGACGTATGGATTCGGGACCCAATATCGCACTTTATGGCGCACAATCACATTCAGGTACACTCGACTGGACCCCTCATGCTCCCTCACCCGCCACACTCCATGCTGGTGTCTGCGCGAATGTGCCCCCTCTGTTCGTGAGTGTGTTTCACTTGTATAGTTAGATAGAACGAGAGCCGTTGATGTTTGCTGTTTGTGCAGGTGACAAGTAAATGGGCCAACAAGGCCGGGCTGCCGATTGTCAAGAACCTGCTGGACTTGCTGGCGAGCATGGAGGGCCGCTGCGAGGTAGGGTCACCCAGTAGCCAGGGTGCAGACAGCGAACGTGAGACGGCGGCAAAGTAGGCCATCGCAATTCATCAGTGTACATTGAACATGCAATGTGAGCAACCCTTGCTTTAATACCGTGTTGCATTAACAGATGTAATGAATTCCTTGTGAGAGCACCAGTCAGAGGGGGCGAGGGTTCAGGGGGGGGGGGGGGGGCGGGGGGGGGGGGGAGGGAGAGAGAGAGAGAGAGAGAGAGAGAGAGAGAGAGAGAGAGAGAGAGAGAGAGAGAGAGAGAGAGAGAGAGAGGGAGAGAGAGACGGAATAATGTATAAGAAATTTGAAAAATACATGGGCCCTATGCACCCCCCACATGAATGCGCGACATGTTATGGAGCTCCGTGACTGTTTCGTTGCAAGTCAGCATGGCTACGCTACACGTTATGGAGCGGGCGGTTGCCCCCATCCCGAAGGCCGTATTGACTGCCCAACCTAATAAGCGCATTGCGTCACGCATGCGCAAAATACCAAATTTCCGGGACTGGGTACAATGGAAACTGAGTGTTTGGGTGTGAACATTGTCTCTCCTCTTCTTTTTTTGGGTGGGGAGTTAGGGTTGCGTGCAGTTCCTCTTTTGACTGGGTACAATGAACATAAATGACGAGTCTGAGAATAGAGGCGTTACTCGCGGAAAAGTGTTCTCCGCGGTACGACGTATTTTCACGAAACAGAGTGTGAGCGGTCTCCCATCGCCCGCCTCACTCATTGTTTTCCCTCCTCACTGCCAGCGGGAGGCGGCCCCATACTGCCCCTGCGCAAAGTCGGCGCGTGTCAGAGGGACGGGGTGGCTGAGTGGACATGGTGACTTTCAGAGAAATTAATTAGACGATTTATATCATATGTGCAAAGGATAGGCATCTCGTATTTATTAAGTAAATGTTTAACCAATCAGAGTTTTGTTTTCGGTTTTTTTTTTTTTTTCAGACAGGGGGAGGAGTTTGGAGGTCGGACCGTGTTGTAGATGGAGCCCAGTGTCTTTTCGGCATCCTTTGAGCCGTAGGCCACCGCCTTTTTGAAGCTGCGCACCGCCTCCTCAATGTCGCGCGCCACCCCCTGCTCACCCACGCAAGCGCGAAATCAGCCAACGCCACGTCAACTCTCGATACTTGACTCACACGCACGCACATACAAACACACGCGCGCACGTACGTACATACACACATACACACTTCCTTTAAGAGGCGTCTATCACCGACGACAACCGTTTCTGTGAGTTCCTCAAAATCATACTCAAATGCAGTAAAAGTGCTAATGGTCTCAGGTTTGTCGGGAGATGGGGTGGTCATCAGTCAGCACAAAGAGCCATCCAGTCAACAAAGCCTCGACCTCTGAGAACCATTGCAGTAAAACCTTACCACCCAGTAAAGAACTAGCCAGCATCAGCATTCTAACACATCACCAAAAAGAGGGAATGAACATACCATGAATGACTGTTGGCTTATAAGACCTTTCACCATATTTTCATGACTGATCTGTATTCATTCACTTTCTACTCGATTAGAACTTATGGGGTGTGGGGCGCGGAGGGGTACCTCGCCATCGAAGAGGATAAAGCCGAGGATGAGGAGCGACTTGCCCGCCACGGCGCATGCTGTGTCGGGGCGGTCGCTCAGGTTGCGCACAGCACGTGACAACCAAAAGTAGGCCTCCTCCCCGTCCTGCGACATGTTGCACGTTCCCTGCACACACACATTCCCAACCATGAGCAGACACACTCACTCACACACAGCGACGAACACCCACCCACACACACGCATTCCCAACTATCATCACCACACACACACGCACACACACACACACACACACACACACACACACACACACACACACATACACACGGTGGCCCACAACACCTCTCTGACTCGCTCACACAGAAAAGCATAATAATAAAATAAAGCAGCAGTGTAAACGGTGACATAACGGATTCACTGTAAGTCGTGATAGTGATGGTGGGACTACGCATGGCATTACCTTATAGTATGCCTCCCCCAGACGGAGCTGCGCCCTTCGGTACCCGTTCTTGGCCGCCTTCCGCCAGTACTTCATGGCCGAGTTGCCCATGCCCTGAGCCACCACCGCCCACTGTCAGCCACCGCCCTCCCAAACAACGACACGAGGAGAGCAAAATACGCACAGCACAAATCAGACAGCGCGCATCCACCGCCCCACCCTCCCCTGCGTGCACTCAACAGAGCACGGCACTACAGTGAGGGAAGGAGGGTCCACCTGCAGGTCCAAAAGGACGGCGAGCGCATAGTTTGCCGATGCATTCCCGTCCTCGGCCGCCTATCGCACAAAAAACAAATGAGATGCATTAGTAACAAGGGGCACCCGAGCAGTTTGGGTATCCATCCACCCGTCAGTGTTCATAGGGTTACTACAATGTGATGCGTTGGAAGGGGAAGGGGAGGATGGGGAGGGAGGGTTGGATGGTGGGGAGAGGTCGGCCCACCTTATGCACGAGGAGTGGAAATGGCGGACAACTCATCATTCGCAACATTTGCGACGGCACCTGTCGCCTCACTCTGCCAAAGGGCCTGCGGTGCATCAGCTCTCCCCACTGTCAGCCGTCACTAAACACACCCACCCGCCCATCATCATCGACCCCCACACACGAAGCAATCATGAAACGAGTACTAGGCGAAAATAACCAAATATCATGTTTTGTAAATGATCGGAATATAAACATTTCGAACGGCCCGAGGGTTAGAGTGGTAACAGCGCCGTCCCCACCTGGCCTCGTTGACGGTGAACCTGAGGTCTTTGAGCAGCCCAGGGTGGAAGCAGACCAGCTCTCGCCACGGCTTACATACCGAGGATGCCACGAGAATGTCGCGGCAGTTGCCCCCGTCCGCCGTCAACTCGTCACCGCCCCCCACACCATCGACCGTACCGCCAGCCTCGTCCACAGTCGCCAAATTCGACGCGCCGAGGACACAGTAGTGCATGATCTAGGGTTCACGCAAGGTTGCGGGATGGAGCTCGGTCAGAGTGCCACGGAATACGATTGATGGACTAATAAGGAAGCGCCGTTTCGAATGTTAGGGTTCAAGTTAGGGTATAAACCTGGTAAAGAATCTCTGGTGGGAGGTGGTTCCAGTGCGACGTCATCACCAGCGCATCCGCCTCCTCGCAGTGGCCATGCGGCGCCTTCTCATCAATACTGGTCCTCCGGGAGGCCATCGTCGGCAGTTACCCTCCTAACTCTCTCTCCCCCGCGCGCAGGCCTGCTGGAATTCCGAGCGAAGTAGTCAGCGGTGGCAAACAAATTGTACTGCTACTGCGACATCAATAGATGACAGAAAAGAGCGCGGCCGACGAATGAAACAATGCAATTCTGCGAAGTGAGCGGGGACGGACTCTTTGCGGCCGCGCAAAGCAAAAGTCGCCCGCCAAGACTCCCAAACGGATTTGACTCCTGGTTATGTAGGTGTCCTCCTGATGCGCTGAAACAGAGGGTATAGGTGGGGCACGGACGGGCAGGGGTTGGGTGGCGGGAGGGGGAGGGAGGTGCGCAGCAGATATATCATCAGTACACAATACCCGTATATAAGTAACGTCAGCGCTCGGAAGCGAGCCGTCCGTACACTTTGATGACGCGCGGTGAGTTGGTGACTCTCGCGTACAGTAGTTAAGTACAGTGTCATAATTGCACTGAAATACGGGTACCCCGCTGTGCTGCCTGATACATAATTATATGGTGATGAGTTTTATTACAAAGAAATTACGGGTACATAGTAATGACTTATATGACTTATTTATTTTACGTAGAACTATAATTAAGATCCCAGTTTAATTACACAGTTCAATTACACATTATCACGGTTGCACCCACAAGACGATGACGACCTCGCGGACGTGTTCCCGGATCCCTTCTCCCTCCCTCGTATCAAACTCCGTGCTTCGGAAGTTGATATTATGGAGGTCGTTGCTAGATGCCCTCGAAAGTCTAGTCCTCACGTCGACGGTTGGAGGTTTGACGCTCTTCGCGCGTTGGGTTCCCCTTGCACTCTCACCGGTTTAGCCGAAGCCATCGTGAATGCAGAAGTTCCACCAGGCGTTGCCTCATTCCTTGCCTCTGCCAGACTTATCCCGCTAGACATACTTGATCCCGAGCAACGACGCGCACAAGAGCAAGAACTTCGCGACCAAAAGGGGACGTTGCGCCCGATTGGAATTGGCTCCGTTTTAGTTCGTTTCGTGAATCGCGCGCTTCTCGCCGTAATTGGTGACGAAGTGTCTCAATGGTTGGCTGCTCGGCACCAATTTGGGGTCGGCGTCCGCGGCGGGGCTGAGATCGCAAATTTCATGGTTCGAGCCGCGCTTTACGCTTCACCGAACTGGGCGGACATGCAAAGCGACGCATCCAACGCGTTCAACAAGTTCTTGCGGCGTCCCTTGTTTGAGGAGTTGTCAGCAAATCCCGCGCTTCGACCGTTGCTCCGCTTCGCTACTATGTTGTATGGCCGTCCATCTACCTTGTACGTTTACGATTCATCAAATGCTCACGGCCCGGCCATGTGCATCCCGAGTATCCGTGGAGTCCACCAAGGTTGCGTTCTCGGGGCCATGTTCTTCGCAATAGTTGCCTCCCGGGTATACAAACAGTTGGCTGCGATTGCCCCGAACGAATCCGTTGTCTGCGGTTATTCTGATGATGGTCACTTCCTAGGACCCCCTCCGTCTCTCGTGGCTATTGGCGACGCTATGCCGGAGGCGTGTGCTAGCGTTGGCCTCACAGTAAGCATCCGCAAGAACTGTTTGTATTCCTCTTTGGCTTTCGGTGATGCTTTCGATAACTGACCCGACGGCCACATTATGCGGGGAGTAAATGTCTCCACGGAAGGGACGAAAGTATTGGGGGGCCAATGGGTACATCCGATTTTGCTCGAGACGTGTTCGAAATGGCCTTAAGTAAGTATGAGGCCTACGGCGAACGTCTTAGGGGTCTAGCGGCCCACCGGCACTGTCACACTGCACTTCGTATCCATCAACATTGCAACCGCCGCTTCGGACACTTTGCCCGTACATTCCTCCGAGGTCTTGGCAGGGGCGAGGGCTACGGCGACACCGTCGTAACCTTCCTCGAACGCGCTAACAATGCCACCCTAGATGTGGCGGCTAAGATATTGGGCCTTCCCGCAGCTAGCCTACCCCGCAACACTCGCTCCGAGATGTCTCTTCCCATACGTTTCGGAGACATGGGGATGGGGGATTTGGTTGCCTTGGCGGATGCGGCCCATGTCGGAGCGGCCGGTTTGGCAGTGGGCTCAGCTATCCATTTCCTTACAGCACAAGATGCTCGCGTGCGCGTGGATTCCCAAGACGAAGTTCCAGTGGAGCCGACCATGTATGGACGGTTAGCGACTGCTATGAGCACAGCGGTGTCCCGAAGGCATGGTACACCGGACGGAGACGACGGCGATAACGAACCCCTGTGGTCGTTAGAACTCGCTTCGTTGTGGGCGCGCTTAGATGCTGCGTGCGGTTCTCACGCTCTCGCCGAGTCTCAACCCTTGATACCCACAGCCTCAGCGATGCTCCCCCCGCAACGTCCTATGGTGGCAAGCGCTTCTGCGGGATCCCCCGGACCACGGGCGATACACAGACCTCCGCAATCCCAGGAACCAACTCGCGGGCCACCCGCTGACCCCGTTCCTCACCGTCTCCCAACAGACCCACGTCCAACAGAACCTGGGCATATCTCTGGACCCCCTCCCTATCCGTCGTGGACTCTAGACCCCCTTGGTCCTGGCTGCCCCCCGGTCAACCAAGGACCTTGGACAGGCCGACGACTTCTCCGCTCGCATGGTCGACTCATACCTCCTCACATGCCAGTACTCCACCACCCCCTCCCACCTTGCTCGATTCTGGATTCACGGCGTCTTCCTGCCGGATCCGACCCACCCCTCGGACCCGATCACGTCGGCCTGCTGGGTGGCCCGCCACTGGCTCCTCGAGAGCCTCAACGGCCTCGCCGACCTCCCCAACCGTATCAAAAATATAATCGGACGGGAACTCGCCCAACACACACGATGGACTGCGAACCCCACCCGCACTCACCACCCCACTGCTCCGAAATGCGACGATACCACACCCCTACCTCTCGAACTTCATACGGGCTTTCAGGAAATTAGCCTCGTTCTCCCCACCTCATGCGTAGCGGTCGGCCTCATGTACCAACTCGCTTCACGCCAGCGTGAACTCCGTTCGGCCGGTCCGGCGCCCCCCTCAGCAGACTCCTCGCCCTCACTCCTTGCGAAACTAAGACAGCAGAAAATTCACGTCCTACGCGACGCCTCAGCCCTTGCGGTTTCAGGCCGAAGGGTGAAGATCCGCTCCCCCATGTTCACCGATATCACCGGCCAAGAAACAGTCGCTCTCCTACTGGACCTCCTCACCTCCAACCTAGCGATCGCACTCACCTCTGCCGGATCAGCCCCCACGACCCACCCCCAGTGCAGAACTGAGGACCTCCCTGAGCCGGCCCAGTTCATCCTCCAATTCGCGGACGCCCTCCCGCCGGTGGACACTCCCACCCCGATCGCGGACGACCCCTCCTCCCTCTGGGTGAATATCCTCCACCGGCCTAATAACCCCATTCATTCACAATATGGCCATGTATCCCTACACATATTTTCATATTCACTTCACGAACCCGTACCCCCCAACCACCACTTTCACACCATCACCATCACACCCCCCCCCCCGTCACATGCCATGTTCCAGGCACCTCCTGGGCAGACACATGCCTCACCATTGTCCTCATCTAGTCCCGCCAATCACTCTCCCTCCCCTGCATTAACACAGAAGGCTCCGTTCCACCCACACACTTGTTATACACCCTACTATCTCAAACAGCCAACGAATACATCACCCACCACACCTCCACATCCACCCCCCCCCTCCCCAATACCCCCTTAGCCTCACTCCCTACACAACCCTGAGGAAATTTCCAGATGGCTCCTACTTCCGCTCACACCCCTCCACCTCCCCCACCATCACCACCAGCATACAGATATCCCTCAGTACAAAAATGTATTGCATCCTCATCTCCACCAACGGCACAGCCACCATTCCCCTCACTCACACATACACCCACAGAGGAGCACACACCCAATCAACTTGCACCCTCAGCATCACCCCCCCCACCATTACTCCACCTTTGGTAGGGCCCGTCTAACGGACCCTATCTTCACCACCACCCCCTCTCCGCCTCCCCTCACACTCATAAAACATTACACCCTTCACCGCAACCCCCCCCCCCCGCCCTCCTTCTCCAATGGACCCGCCACCTTACGGACAACCGCGTCTCCGACCAGTGGCTCCTAGAGCCCTCCGATTTCCACATGCAAGACGACGATGACCTCCCCCTCGACCTCTCCTCCCTCCCTGAAATCCAGATATCCTCCACCACCCCGGCCCCTACCCCTTCCCACCCACGGACACCCCACCGCTTCCTCACCTCCCACCCCGCCTCCACCTCCTCCTTCCACGCCAACCCCTCCCACACCCCTACAGCTCCCCCCACCATCCCCCTACCCACAACTATCCCTTCCCCCTTCCCATCATCACCGAGGAATCTTCCGAACCCATGGACTCCTCTTCCTCCCCTACCCCTCCCCACAACCACACACAACCCCTCCCCCACTCCACCACTCCCCCAACCCCCACACCCGCCCTCTCCCCTCCCCATCCACATCTACTACCCCCCACACTCCCTCCCTTCTCCCAACCAGCCGACCATGCGGAATCCCCCCCCTACCCCGTCCCCCCACCGACCCCTCGCTCAAACCCATACCCCAGGCCGGCATCGCCAAGCACTCCCGCCCCTCCCGCAAAAAAATCCTCCCAATCCCCCCCACCCCGCGCCCCCCCACACCCCTCCCTCACCCACAAGCACAACCACACTGCCCCCCCTCACACCCCCGTGCCGTACCCCCAAGCGGCTTCAACCCCGGTCTCCCATCCCTCCCTTGACCCCACCCTCCTTCCCCTACCCCCATCCTCACCTGAAAGAGACGACTTCACCCTCGACGACTACGATGAACTGCAGGAGGAAGACCTAGAGGAAACCCGCAACCTCCCGGCCGCCACCCCCCCTCCCCCGGCCCCAACAGCCCTCACAGGTCACCCCCGGCTGGCATTGCCGAATGTCATCATTAGTCCCCCAAAGGACAACCCCGAGGTTAGACCCCACACCCCACCCCACGCCCCCCAGCCCGATGTCCGCAAACACACTGTAAACACCACGCTTCACTCAACTCTCCCGGCCCACTTTACCCCCGCACCTGCTGCATAGCCCTACATAACTACTTATTCGACCTAAACCTTGAATACGGCCTCCCCACACCCATCGGCTACCTCGATTCCTCTGCGGTCCTCTCCTCCCAATGGGGACGTTACCAGGACCTCTCCAACCTTTATTGCCTTGCTATGGCATTAACCAAACTCCACTACACTCCCACCGCCTCATATACAGTTATCACTAACAACGACGTCGACAATCACCACCACAACTCCCAATACCCCTGCCAATGGACTAACCTCGCTAACCGAGGCTCCCCCCCCCCCCCCGTCCGGGTACGCCTAACCACTTTCTCCTCGACCTCACATGGCAACATACTCTCATTTCGGCCTCCTCCACCTAACTCACACCTCCGCTACCTGGATTGACTCCCTACACCACCCCCCTCCGCCCAACCTCCGCACCCGCTCTCACACTCTCCTCTCCGACTGGAACTCCTCCCCCCCCCCTCCCGTCGGAATCCTACGCTCACTCAACCCGCCCCGCCAAAACGACTCCGACGGAGCATGGTCGTGCGGAACCCACGCCCTCCTACACACCTACTTCATCACCACAGCCCCCCCGGACCAACTATACAATCCCCCCTCCTTCGACCCCCGGACCTCGGTATACTCCCTCCACACTCTCCTAAGGAACCACACCTTCCGCTCCGCCCCCCTCCCACAGGGACGCCCCCACCTTCTCGCCTCCCTCCAACCCCCAACACCACCCACCCCCCTTCAGCTCCCCACCCCTCCCCAACCCCTCCCCCCCTCCCCTCCTCTCCTCCCCCCTCCACTCCAACCTCCACCCTTCGAACGCCCCCCCGACGACCCTCCCAGCACCACCCCCTCCCCCCCTCCCCCATCCTACCACGCCACACATCCCAACCACTACACCTCATCACCCTCAACACCCGCGGCTTCCACACCTCTATTATGGATGTCGAACACCTCTCTATCTCGCACCGCCCCGACGTCATCATCCTCACCGAAACCAACCATGCCACCCACAAATCCCGCTGGCGGATCGCCCTCCCCCAATACCACCTCAAAAGCCCCCGACCCTACTACTCACCTGTGCCCCTACCCAACGCATGCGTTCTCATCGCGGTCCGCAGAGCCTCATTCATGTCTGCCACTGTCCTAACCCCGCCTCCCCACCTCATCCCCCATATCGCCGGACTAGAACTCGTCCCTCATTCACGCACCTCCTACCTCCTCATAGGTGCTTACATGCCCCAGCTCCACACCCCCCACCTGACCCGCCTATATGCTGAAGTTGTAGCATGGGGCCTCCGCATGGCAGACGACCACGCGCAACACCGCGCCCTCTGGGGAGGAGACTTCCAATCGACCACCACCACAGATACAGGTCACCCTACCTTCACCTCCCTACTTGAATCCCACCTCCAACCCCTCCACAACCCCATTCCTACCTTCCCCCGCAGCGGAGGCTGCCTTGACCACTGGCTCACCACGCCCCCCTCCCCTCTCACCCTCCCACCGTCCTCCTGCTCGATGTTCCCCTCCCCCTCCCACTTTACTGGCCACTCTGCAATCCACCTCGTAATTCCAGCCCCTCTCTCTCTCATGGCACATCCCCCCCTCCCCATACCCACCCCCACACACACCACACGACGCGCAAACTCAATTTTCGACTTCCCCTCACACCCGACCACATACAAGCGTACCAATCCAGTACCCCCGACCTCATCAACCAAACAGCCGCCCTCCACGAAGAAATACTCAACACCCTTCATACCTCAGCCTCACACGACACCCTCGACACCCTCGCCTCACAATTCACTACACTCCTCTCCCAACACATGAACCACGCTGCCACAGATTGGCCTCTCCTCCCCGCCAAGAAACCCCGCCCATCCCAAGAGTCCCTCGACCCCACATGGCTTACTAAAAAATACGCAATCACATACTCAAACTCCACAAATCTAGCATGAACAGCGGCCCCCTCCCCTACGCCCAAGCCCTCTTAAACACGAACGAACATCTATCACCTGACGCCATCAAACAACAGTGCCAAGCACGCATTCGCCAACTCCTCCGCGCCACCACCACAGATAAGCTGAAAAAAAAAACTCGAGCCAATACGGCCTACGACACCTGCCCTAAATCCTCCCACCGCCGCTTGAAAATTAAAAGCGGCCTTCTACCCCCCGCTAGCGCCGCCTCGAGCCTCCACCGCATTACCAAACCCGATAAAACTACCGCAGCCTCTCCCTCCGCCGTCATAGAAGCGGTACACTCACACTTCGCTCTCCCTCTTCAGCGCCTACACCGGCATGACCGTCAACATCCGCAAATGCTGCATCACCGGTGCCCTCTGGCGCATAGGCAACGCCCTCACCCTGGCCAACACTGCCCTCCTCGCATCCCGCCTGCAAACTCAGTTCATCACCATCAACTCCACCCCGGCCTCCATCCCCTCCATTGACCCCTCGGACACATACCGCGTCCTCGGGGTTGAGCTTAACACCTCTCTCACCTTCACCAAACACTGGCACGAACTAAAACGTACCACAGCATTCCTCATCACCGCCCTTTCCACCTCCCCACTAACACAATCCCGCAGAATCAGGGTCATCCGTGGACTCCTCATTGGCAAACACTTCACCCTCCAGCTCGGCCTCCTCACCGACTCCCAACTAGACACTCTCGAAGGCCAAATCTGCCGCGCACTACGCTCCGCCGTCTCCTCAGTACGTAACCTTCCCCGCACCGCCCTCCATCGCCCTCCCTCCGACCTCGGCTACGGCCTCCCCTCCCTCAAAGCCCACGCCGCACAACTCACTGTCTGCCACCTACATAAAGTTATGAACAACTCGGGATATCGAGGCCACATGGCCCGCGCACACATCCACACCTTATCCTCCACGTACTCCCACTGGCCATCGGAATCCATCATGTCAACATGTCACACCCCACCCACACTCAAATGCTTAGTCAAAGCTCAGCGCGATGCGGGCACCCTATTCCATAGCATCCCTCCACTCTCCCTCACCAATCCTATCGCCTCCACACTCCGCACCCACTTTACCACTCATGACAACGCCCTCCTCGCCTGACTCTTGGACAAAGCCATACACATCACCGACCCTCACACATATAAGCAAGCCTAGTACGACTTCTCTCCCCGCAAAACACACGCCTCCCTCCTCCCCCGCCTCCCCCCCCTCTGGAAAAATAATATCACCACGTGGCCACAAGTCCTCCTCAGAGCCACCTCATCCTCCTTCATCCTCAAATCCTGCAAATCCATCTCCAAACTCACGGGGTCCACCACCCCACTCTCAGTCTCCATCCGCCTTCTCGCCGCAGTCCTCACCGAACACTCCAACACTATCCACAACCGCCTCCCCATCACACAACTCACCCCCAGGCAAGCATCCCCTTCCACCACTATCCACCCCTCATGGATTCCCCTCCTCGCCCCACACCTCCCTCGCTCGCCCTACACCCTCTCATCCGGCATCTGCACCTCACGCACCAATCACCCCACCCCCACCGCACCCACCACACACTTAGACACAGAATACCTCACCCCCTCAGACCACCACTACCCCCCTTGCGACGTTATTCGCATCATTTCCAAACACAAGGACACAAAATACGGCCAAACGCAGTACATGGTAGAATGGGCCCCGGAACACCTCACGGAATGGGACATTCAGTTACAACTCGACGACGGCTTCCGCCTCATCTCCTCCACCCCCACATCGGTATGCCTCCCCACCCCCTCCCCCGCCGCCTGCTCTATCTGTCATGACCCACTGCACACAGAACCCACCTCCACCTGCTGCACATGCCCGCACTTTGCCGTACATTCCCAATGCCGCCCAGCTTAGGGACCCGCCACATGGCAATGCGAGTGGTGTGCTCGCGGCCAACAACACGACCTCACCCGCCTCCACGAAGTCCAGTGGGCCCCATGTCTACAACTACACGACACCATCAGTGAGACCCCCTCCGGCCACACCGCCCTCACCTCATTTAACTCCGGCGTTGTCCCCTCCACCACACCAATTCTGCCAGACCCCGGACCCCCTCCTTGGTCACACCCCCTAATCACATTAAACCACGACCCCATCCACCCCGACCTCGACATGCTCCCCACCGGTAAATTCGCCATCCACGCACACCCATCACTCCACGACACCACCGTACTGTGCACTCCCGACGGCCGCGCGGTCACCACCCTTAACGGCCCCCGCGTCCGCCACCTCTTTCGCCTCTTCCGCCCAGAACTCACACAACTCGCGTTCGAAGAGGAGGTCTACCACCTCCTCACTCGCCTAGGTTCCCGCTCAGAAATCAACTCACCCACACCCGCCACCACCACCCGTAATAGATGGGCCACCAGAGAAGACCTACTCACAGCTCTCCGCCACACATTCCGCATCCATACAGAACTCTACTCCGACCCCCTCAATAAATCTCTACACTCCCCCACATATCACTCACTCTACCCCGAAGACATCGTCTTCTCATCTAGTGGCAGCAATGCCCCACACACATGGCAAGGCACCAACATCGCCAACCCCGAATACGACCACGACTGCATGCGCCGCGCCATGGAACACGCAATCACCAGCGCCCACCTCACAGCCCCACACACACACAGCGCGACCATCCCCATCTTCCCCCGATGGGAACACACACCCTACCGCCGCCACTCCAAATACATCAACTCCTCATACACCCACCACCTCTACACCCTTCCCAATAACGCAAACACATTCCTACCCCCCGACCAACACACTGGCAACCCCACTTCCACCCCATTCGGCACACGTTGGATGGTAGACATCTACCTCGTAGTAAACCCCCTCGCACTCTCCACCCTCCTATCACACACTGCCATGACCGCACTTCACACTACTCTAGAATCTATTTACGACTTTCACCTCCCCAACCCCGCCATCATCGCCCCTCCCCCTCACCTCTTCGACACCTACTCACCCCACTCGGCAGGCATATACCACCTCCCCCCAAACCCAACCCACCCCATCACATATCCCCACCCGGAACGCATGCAGCTAACATACCCCCCCCACCAGAGGCACTCTTGCTTGGAATTGGCAGGACTTTGTCTACACATACGGCTCGAAAAAAGGAGGCTCATCCCCTCTCGGAGCAGCAGCCACACACCCCGCCTCGGACACCCGAATCAAAATCATGGTAACCTCTACCCCTCCCTCGCACACAATAAATCGAGCTGAACTTGCTGGCATAGATATAGGGCTCCAACTCGGCCGCACCCACTTCCTTACAGACAGTGCGTGCTCCCTCCGCCGCATACAAGGATACTTAAACTGCCCTTCCGCTTACAGACACAACATTCACCGTGACACGCTCCACTCCATCACATCCGCCCTCAAAACCCGCTGCGACGCAGGCATCCGCACACACCTCGGCAAAATTAAAGCACACAACCACTCCCTAGGTAACGACCTCGCAGACGCACTCGCCAACCAAGTCGCGGACGGACACCCACCCGACACCACATACACCACATGCTTAGAGGTCACGATAGGCCATTGGACCTGGCCATACACCCTCATTCCACAAATCCTAGGGGAACCCATACCCTACAAATACACCAACCTCAACGCTGACGCACACACCTACAACGCCAAACACACACACACACACACACACACACACACACACACACACACCCCTCTCGCAAACGACCAAACACGGAGCCCTCCTCGCCCGCGCCGCGGAGGACGGTGCAGACTTCTCTTTCCACAAAAAACTCAACCCTTACAAATACTCAGTTCACCCACAAGCAAGAATTCCTGTGGGGCGTCCACAACACCCGCCTTCTAACTCACAACCACACCCCGCGCTGCCCCGTATGTGGCCATTTCACTAGCAACGGCCACATGGCCGGTAACTGCCCCACCATGTCCGGCCTAAGACAGGACCGACACAACAGCGCGCTGCATTTCCTACTCTCCCTCCTTGAACGCCACAACGGAGGGCGCTAGGAAACCATCACTGCAGACTTCGGTAACAAACCCAACAAATCATTTGCTACCCCCACCCCCGCCCACACTCCGCTTGACTGCCACCCGCCTCACCCCACCCACATGCCCACCTGCCTTGTTGCTGCAGACGAAGGCCTCTCGCCCGACTCCCTAACCTCGTGTCCCGCCGTCCTTCCAGATTCTCTCCCCCGCGCTACGACCCCCCGCACACAAACCCGACTTTATCCGCCTCCTCGAACCTCGCTTCGTCGGTCACACAAACGGTCGCCGCCGTTACGCATCCATCAAAAGATTCAGATCGGGGAATAGAAGTACTGCACAGACAATAACCTCTCCCAAACAGCTCACCTCATACGTGCCAAATACACTCCCCTTGCAAACGCCATCCGCAGCCAATGGCCAGGCACAGTGGTAGACATCCTTCCCATCGTTATGAGCCGCACAGGTACACCGCACTCCTCCACCATCACGAGTCTCACCTCTCTACTCACCGCCCGCACAGATCCTCCTGATAAACTCATCTTCAAAGCACGCCTCGACACATCTCGCATCCTTGCACATCTCCACACGCATACTGTCCAATGGCTACATCATCTCCTACTCATATACCGCATCAAATTCCGCACGACCTCTCGCCGCGCCTCCACACATTGCCCCTCCGCACGCCCATGACTGCACGCCGCCCTCACCTCGTCTTGCACAACTCCCCGGGGGGGAGTAAAACCCCCGAACATCCCTGGAGAGGTTGGATTTAGGTGGTTAACGGTCTAGCCCTGACTTGTAAGTTCCCTGTATGGCATAGTTGGGAGGGCCCAGAGATAGCAGCCGGCGCATACGGCTTTTGGTGTAAAAACGGCGCATACGGTACATGTTGTAAAATTTTCAATTTCAATTTCAATTTGGTTTGTTGTGACGACTGACACCTTGTCTCCTTTGACGAAGTGTGGCGTTGTAGACGGTTGTGTGCGTGCTTGCACCTCATCCTTGTGTAGGTGTAACACAGAGCATACCATGGTATATACTTCATGTAGCAATCGTAACCGCTCTGTTGCGTCTTGCGGAATTGGAATCGACGGTCGCATACTAAACACCAGGTCTAGAGGCTCCTCAAGAGAGAACCCAAAATTAGCCTCAAAAGGGGTGTGTTCAATTCCGAGTGCACGAGAGGCGTTGTACGCAAATTCCACTTGAGGTAGTAGGGCTGTCCAATTAGAACCGTCGTAACAACAAAAGCAACGAAGAAGCCGTTGGAATGTGTTGTACACGCGCTCCGTTAGTCCGTCTGTCTCCGGGTGTCGACTGGAAGACATCTTCGAACGCGTTCCTAAGCGTCGCCAAAGTGTCTTCCATAAGCCACTGACGAATTTCGGGTCGCGGTCACTGGCCAATATACGGGGTAGTCCATGTAATCGGTAGACTCCATGTAAAAACAAAGTAGCAATTTCGGTAGGAACATTCTATGAACACGGCAGAGAATGGGCCATTCGAGTCAGATGATCTACTACAATCAGCACACTGCTAAAGCCATTGCTCTCATGTAAGTGTGTCAAGTAGTGAAGACCAACTGTGTGCCACGGTTTGGGTGGAGCAGACAATGGGTAAAGAGTCGCAGCCATCTGCGGTCGAATCTTTGCTCGTCGACACACGACGCAGCGCTCACAAAAATCTTTCACGTCTTGGCGAATTCGTTTCCACCATAATCTGTCGAGCGCTTTAGCAAGAGTGCTAACAACTCCTATGTGACCAGCTGACGAACTTTTGTGCATCGATGAAATCAATCTCAGTCGGAGCTCAGAGTTCCGTGGAATACAAAGGCGGTCGAGGGGCCAAAAATATCCAACTCTGGCTTCTATCCGGCTGTCTTTCGTCCACTCACCCTCGTCCCCATAAAACGAGTCTTGGGAGTGCCCCTCGCGAACAAAATCAGCGAACTCAAGGCTTAGCTACAGCGAGTTAAATGTCATTAAGTTTAACTGTGCGTCTTCAAATAGCAGCTGGGACTTCCGTCGTAGTTCTCGATTTGAAGGAACCTCGCCATCCAAAAACAATGGAACTGTGGCTTGAGGTACGAAATCTGGACGCCGACTTAACGGATCAGCTTCGTTCAGAGCTCCCTTGCGACATGCAAGTGTCATCGAGCCCACAGACGGTTTCAAATCCCGCAAGCATCTTGCTTGCCGCTTGTTGAGCTTGTTGTTCGGTTGCCTAAGCAGATGTCGCAGTGTGTCGTGGTTTGTTACGACAAGGATTTTAGAGCGCCCTTCAAGATAGCACCTCCAACGCTTGACAGCTTCGCATACGGCCAAAGCTTCTAAGTCGTACGCAGAGTAAGTGTTACCACGCTCAGCTGATTCAGCTTAAGCGCCCAGTAAGAGAATGGTTGAAGGCCTCCTCTTTGGCCTTGCAATAGGACTGCTGCAATCCCCACGGTTGAAGCATATGTAGCCACGGTGAACATCACGTCCGAGCCGACCTCCGGAAGGATCATGCATGGCGCGGAAATGAGCCGTAACTTGAGAGTCTCAAAGGCTTCCAAACATGCGGACGTCAGCGTAACCTTTTGTGGCTGGGACATGGGTCTTGGTCAGAGACTTACGAGTCTCTAAAGTAAAGCGTCGTACGACGTCCTCAAGTACGAAGTCAAGAGTCGCAGCGCAATCCACCAAGCCAGAAATCTGGTGTCCACCATCAGGAGCTTTCACAGTCTGCGTGGTACGAATTAACGGTCGAGCTTCTGTGAGGTAAGTTAGTAGTGCTATAGTTGGCGAGGAAAATTGTTGTAGCGTAGCGATGGACTCTTCCGTGTTGATTGGAGGCACATGTACCGAGGTAGGTTAGTCATGAGCTATAGGTGGGGTCATATCGTAAAAGGCACAATCAGCGTCGACTAACCACAGTTGTACATGCCAAGGAGATGGAGCAACCACCTCGTGCTGAGCTAGATTCTCCAGCGACTAGCGAGTAAAAAGGTGTGTCCTTGCCGGGAATTCTGAGTAGAGTTTCTAGTGCTTATTAGTGAGCTCATTGAATTTTTCCCAAGTCGGTAGAATAAAGACAACCATCGTAGATGTTGGAGCTGTTCGACGATAACTCTCAAAGTGCTGTCCAATCTGGTCAGCCCACTCCCGGGGTGGATTAATGAACACCCGTTATCTTGACAAATCCCTCTTAAGAATCGAGTCACTCTGCGAACAGTGAGGTAAGTCACCGTGCAAGTTTAGACCTCGGAAGCACGTGGAGGTCAGTAAGCTCCAAGGTCTCTCCAAGGTAAAGTCAAACCGTGCGTGCATAGGTTCGAAAACATAGTCAACTAGTTTCCAATCAATCGAACGCATGGTTACAAGTTTACGACTCTGTCTCTCCTTGTTCTCACGACGACGACCTGCTACAGATGATGCAAGTGTCGCGACTGTAGTCGATGGAGATGTCGAACGTGTTTCGACGACCTCTATCGCTAACATTGTCTGAGGACGACAAGTATATGTAGTCGGCTGCTCCTGTTCGTCAGTAGAGCAGCCTTGCCACCATCATTGCTTTTAAGTTGGTGCTTCCATAGCAGCTTTGCGCTTCAGGCCAGGCCACTGAAAAAAGCCGGTGTCCCTTTTTGTGGCATGTAAAACAGAGTTCCTCCTCGATATGCCGTTTGCGCTCCTCAGAAGTTGACGCATTAGCGATAGCGCTGAAATCAATTCGGCCAGTGTTTTGCGAAGATTGGCCACGACCACCATGACCTCCTCCGCGTACACGGCCACGATTAGCACCGTTCACCTTCCAAATCTTAGAGGCTCCAACTAAAGGGTCCTCAGGGTTGCGCTTTCTGGAAGGTTGTCCGCCTCCAGGTGCCGTAGATGGCTCAGCTCTTGACTTCATACCTCCTAGATGCGGCGAATCAATAACGACGTCGTTGAGGAAGTTTTGCAGCTTCACGAGCTTGATTTTGTAGCCCTTTTGTGATCGATGCGACATTGCGTGGGTCTTCAACTCGAAGTTTGCCTGGCCCATTGATGAAACGAACATACTAGACGTCAGCTGTTAGCAATTGTCGAGGCCTCCGTAAGAAGTCGTTGAATTGTTGGGTGTAGACAACGTAACTCATACTTTCTTGCGCAAGGCTTTGCAGAACGTTAATAGCGTCGTCTTCTATATTGGGGAGGAGAGATGTCTTCCGGACCTCCGCGACAAGCAAGTCAAACGTAGATGGAATAGCTGCTTGTTGTTTACGGTTCAACCACCAACCGTTCATGGGTCCAGAAAACTGTGAAGTAATCCATATCATTGAGTCGTAAGAGTCAGCCGTAATGCCTAGCAAGAGGAAGCGTTGCGGCTACGCCTCAAGCCAATCTTCCAGTTCACGGGGAAAACGACCAGACTGAAGTGGCGAATTAACTGCTGCCTTGCGCTGACTCTCAGTAAGGGTAACAGGTCGACGAGCAAAATTAGTAGTAGGCATTGGGACTCCCATGCGTAAATCAGTCGGCGACTGTCCACTCAACTGATTGATGTAGCCTCGAGTGAGCAGCCAAACAAGACCAGAGTCGACCGACGAAAACCGGAGGTACATAAAGAACTGCCTCGGGACTGGCGGATCGTCATAGAAAGTGCTTGGGACGTATAGAATGCACGACGAGAAATCTCCCAATGAGTCTGTTAGCACTAGCATCCCGTTGCCTAGTGCTTATGTACAAGGTAGCTATTTGTCATAATAGTCATAAAAGTGTTATGCTATTAGCGGTACTATATTCCCTATTAGTGGCGGTCGGCTAGCCCTGCCGGTGCCTTCGCCGGCCGCCATCTCTCACTTCTCTAGTCACCACAGCCGGCCCCCTTGTGGGGCCGGCACGACCTCCGTGTAACTATCCGTTCCCAACTCTAACATGTTATGGGCCCTCCACCAAGATACGCTAGAGAAGAGCGTGTGTAAAGCGCTCGGCGCCACGCTAGTCCTACCTACTCCCATGTTAAAATGAATAGAGCGTGTGTAAAGCGCTCGGCGCCACGCTAGTAATTCATCGTCCAGCCGACACCACGCTTCGCCTTCGAGCTGGTTGTCCGCGACTGTCCTACCATCTCCCACGTAAAAAGGAGAAGAGCGTGTGTAAAGCGCCCGGCGCCACGCTTGCCCCACCCAGCTTCTAGTCTTACCTAGCCTTCAGCCTACCGATGCTGTCGACCGGATTTGGTTTTTTAAGACCGACCCGCGAAAATTCGGCCCGTGTAATTAGTAATGTTAATGTTATTGTTTTTTCCCGAGGCAACGCCGCAACGCTCACCTTACTTAGCGAGGAGCTTAGCTTTCCTACGGCCAAAGGGGAGAGTCAACACGAGCGCCCGTCTATGCCTCTGCGTGTCTACACGCTCCTAACAACATTGTAAGCTTCGCTTCTTCCTCGCCGGTCGCTCTCATGCGTCGGCTAATTCGCCGTGGACAGCTTTTCCCGCTACATGTCAGAATAGTACATTACGCAGTACATTTTGAACCGCTTCATATCGGCCAGTGAGCGCATGTCGCTACACCTACCCGGCTTGAGACACACGCTAAAAGCACTACACCTTCGACCAAGATGTTTTTCTGCTTCAGGGCCGGAAGTAACCCTGTGTTTAGCGGGCGTAAGAGTCAGAATTCCAATATCAATTGTTTCCGGTACGACGTAAGAACCATCCGGCTTAATAGTCGACTTGGCTGTAACAACCTACTCGAGCTGAGCGCATGTGTGCGTTAATGAGTCGTCACATAGGGAGCTGGAACGGAAGCCGTATAGACGTAAGCAAGATACTGTCCGACAGGGAAAGCGACACGAACCGGTGCGTCACTCAACAACGTTAAATCATATGGAGTCAAGATAAGGCCAGTTTCCTCATGTAACTCACGAACGGCAACATCGACATGTTCTTCGTTAGCCGATACCAAACAAAGTGGAAACCAAGTTTTACCAGAACGAGGCTCACGTTGTAACACAAGCTTAATGTGGGAAAGCTTAGGTCCAAGAGACGCCATTCCGAATCAATCAACCAACGTCGAGCGAATAAAACGACAGCAAATACGTGCGTCGACCAAAGAGCTCCGAAACTAGTGTGGCGGTTAGCCTTCCAAAGCTAACTGTAACTGTAAGCTAAGTACAACTTTGTTATGTTGTGTTCAATCGCTCCTTAATTGCTGAGTGGTGGAGCACATGGGAAAACATGAGAAGATATCTCATTGCTTGTCCTTTAGGAGTAGATTGTAATTGAACAAAGGGAATTGCTAAAATGGTTCTGTCACCTCCCTCACATGCACCTGGCTCAAATAGCTTTCCGCCCATATAGCTTACGCATGCTCACACTCGCTTACCTGTCACGCGTTAGGGCTTTCCAACCGTCGTCAACAGTCTAGCCACGCGGCCCGTCTAGCCCGGGGAATCACATTCCGCATAGGAAACCTCGCTTGGTGCGTCATCTGGCTAGTTAGATTAACTGTGCGTACATATACGTACCGGGAGGTACTGGTAGTACAGTACGCATCAGACCCCTTGTTAAATTGCAGTAGCGACGTACCCACGTTGTACGTCCGTCCGATGGAAAATCACGAATTAGAATTAGTAACGAGTACATGTGCAATGTACTGCACTGTACTATTGCATGGCTGTACTCGTCAGTCGTCACAAGAAGGTGTACGGGACGCCACCAACGCTCTTGAGGCAGAATGGGTGGGTATGAGGTTGCGAGTGTAAGCGGCAGTGCGCATAGCGAGCCCCCAATGGGAGGGGGGGCATTGATATGCCGCATCATGGTAATAGTAGTGTCAGCCAATGTTCCCCACTGGCGTTCCATTTTGGTGAGTTGGTGGTGGTCATCGGGAGCAAAAAATCGGTCCAAGAAGCCAAATGATTTGACCATGGATCGACATGATGTGTCAAAAAAGTTGGGCTCGCAATCAAATTTAATGGAAGGGGCAAAGGGCGAGAAGCCATGGAGGTGTGTGTGTTTGTTGCGGATGTCAGTGAGGAGGGATTAAAGGGCATGGGTAACATCATTCTTGGTGGGGAGGGCATGGATCCATATATAGTTTGAGAAATGGTCGACTACACCTAGGAGCCATTTGACACCGCCAAAACCTTTACATTGAATGGGCCCGAAAATATAAGAGCTAAAGGCTTGAAAACAAGCTAAAGGCGTACATCATGCGCGGGCTGAGACCGCGGCATGCTTGAGCTTGGACGCGATGCATGGTTCACAAGCGAGGGGGGGGGGGGGGCGTGGCCGTCATAGCGAGCGCCAATGACGGAGGGCGACCGGAGGATGAGAGTCATGGTGTCCTTGCTAGGGTGGCCATGTGGGTGACCATAAGGCGATTGTGCCAGAGGGTGACGTCACTCGATATAGGTCATGACCATTATGTGCGATGGCATCGGAGGGAGGGTTACGTGGAATGGTTTGTAGGTGATGGAGTTGGTTGCGCAAAATGAGGAGCATGGAGTCATCATCGTCGAAGGCGGAAGGACTTGACGGGGTAGGAGAAGCTGATACCATGGTGTTGGCGAGGATGTTCTTGTGCGACAATGCATGGGGCGCCTCTGATAACCATGGTGGGAGCGTGCGCAGGGCGCACGGTGATGGTCATGGTGTCACCTCAGTGATACACAAGGGTGTGTGTGACAATACCAAAACCGACGACCGAGACATCGATGCCTTTAACAAAAACATGAACGAAGAGGGATGTATAGTTGCATGAGTCGAAACGATCCTTGGAGGGTGTCCTACAGAGGTTGACGCCGGAGTCGACGAACGGAAGGCCATTATGGGGAACGTCATCATGAGTGTGAGAAGCCTTGATGATAACCGCTAGGAATGCGCGGCTAGAAATGTCAAAAGGTGGCTCATGCTAGAAGAGGTAGTTACAATGGTCAGGGTTTCGCTCGTTGACTATGGGGTGTGAAAAGTACGGAAGATAGCGCCAGTGTAGCCGGTGGCGGTGCGGGGTTGTAGAAGGCGTCGATTGTGAGGAATTGCAGGAAGCACATGATCTAGAAGTCATCGAGCGCCCGCCGGCGGCGCAGCGGCGGCGGCCCCGGAGGGGGGTGCGCTCGCAGGCCCGTCGGCATCCCCTCACCTCCCCGTGGTGGGCGCTGGAAACCCCGTAGCCGTGCCAGGCCTGGCACGGTAGGGGGCTAAGAGGGCCGACAGCTCGATCCGTGGGATCAGCAGCTGTCGGGAAAGCCATGTACAGAGGGCTTTTGAAAAAATAATTTCTGTGCACTACCGGCGCCAAGATCTCCCGCTCGGCCCGTCCGATATGTTTTTTCGCGTACAGATACTCCTAGATACAACCTTACTTTTAGGAGGGGGGCCTGTACTACGGCAGCGTTTGATGGGGAGGAGGGACGGCCGGATCAGCGGTGGGAGTCGGATGTCGGAGCTGGTGGTGGCCAGCCGGGAAGCAGCGCCAGGAAAGGGCGCTCGCTAGCTGTCGACCAGCCCTGTGCCGGTCGAACCTTGCCGAGGGGTGAGGCAAGACATGGCACAGGACGGTGGCTAGTCGCAGACGGAGGAGCGGCTATAGGAGGCGGCGGCGATCCTCAGGATCAGCCGCCGCCGGAAAGCCATGTACGGAGGGCTTTTTTGGATACTAAAAACAATGTCCGTACCCGGCGTCGAGCTAGTTGGGGAGCAGCACCAGGGTAGGGCGCTCACTAGCGCGCCGCTACGTCGTCCAGCGTCATCTCCCGGGGGGAGGAGATAGCTAGGGCGGCAAGGAGGACAGTCGCGATGGGAGGAGCGACACGATCTGGCGGCGATGACCCTTTGGGTCGGCGCCGCCGGAAAACCCGGCACGGAGGGTTTTGTTTAATTCCGGGCGCCCGCGGCCCGCCGGATCCGGCTACGGTGACCTGCCCCCCCCCCCCCCCCTCTTCGACACCCACTACCCCGACAGACCTTCATACTCCTAGGGGTCCTTGAGCGTGGGCCCGGGTGAGCGCGGAGGCCCCCGCTCAAGAAAAGGCTGCTCGGTGGACGCGCGATCAGAGGGGGGAGGGTACGGCCACATGCCGGAAAACCGACAGGTACCCGGGTACAAGACAGAGAAAAAACCGGGGAAATGAGCGGGGAAAATTCAGGCGCGGCCGCAGGAGCGCTAGTTTTTTCTGTATCTTTGTGTCTCGGTCCCCCCCATCTGTCCTCGAGGTGATGGGGGACCTCGACACGGAGGACCGCCGCGTCGGTGGACGCGGCAAGACCTTGGGACGGGGCTTACGGGATGGAGCGGCGGGATCGACGAGCGACCGCGCGAGGAGGGGTTTTTTGCCAGCCTTTCCCCTCCTACCTTCGGCAAGACCGAAGTCACGCGGGAGCTAGATTAGGTTGGCCCGTCGTCCCTCCCGAACGCCGACCGGCCTAGGCCGGTCGACACCCCGGTTCGGCGGGAGCGGGCCGTGCATCGTGAAGGTCGAGCAGCAGTTTAGTTTTGCATTTCTCGACAAGTGGATTTATTTTAGATCTGTTTTTCTTGCTTACAAAATTATTACGTTGTTACTGCCATTGGAGAGGTTGGGATTGGTGGTTTACGGTCTACCTCACGCTTCTAAGTCATGTATGGCAAAGCACAAGGGGGGGCCCAGAGACGACAGCCGGTTCTTACTGGTATTGTTGTAAACAATTTCAATTTCAATTTCAATTTAAAAGTCATCGTCGGACCATAGGGGGGGGGTGCTCTGGGGAAGGGTGGCATTAGCGAGGTAGTGGATGATGCCACCGCGGCGGCTAGGTTTGAGGTGTGGAATGATGGTTTGAAACCACTGGGAGAGAAGGACGGAGGCGTGATCTGAGTGCATGGAGATCATGCCAAGGAGGGACTGACAAAACTATATCGGGGGATAGAACTTTGTGGAGGGATGAAAATATGAAATGTAGGAGCGATGGTTACGCTGACACCGTACGTAGAGACCACGGTTAGGCTAAAGTGAGATTTGAGGTCCTTCCGGCATAATAGAAATAATTATGCTGGAAGTGCGGAATTATGCTAAGCATAATTACGCACAAGGCCACAACTGTGCGGAATTACGCCGGAAATGATACGGAAGTCAAGGATGTAGCGAGTATTTGTGGTACCCGTACATTCGACCGGCATGTATTTCCGACCGACCGAGGATTAGGCGCTACATGTCGCACTTAGCTTAGAGAATGATATGCGGAACAATTAATTACGACAATTGCAAAAATGAAGCGCGAGAGCGTAGCTGTTTTGCAGTATAATTGAATGCAATCAAAAGAGAAAGTCAGAAGTGCTTTGTCTCCTCTCTCCACTACGCTCCCGTAAGTAGCCCAACCTAGTTCGCCTTCAATCTTGAAACGTCACACGACCCTCGGAAGCTCGTCTCATGTGACATGTTGATGTCGCGCTTGGGCAGACGTGATCGGGCGTGTCTTGACGCTTAGCTAATCTAATCAATAAGCACGATAGTATTGTAATGGTGGTTTGAGCTAGTTGCAATGGTTGTACAACTGTGGGTTTACACTTCCTCGGAACACTACACGGAACACAGGGAACACAACAGGGAACATAACTGGGAACACAACTACGAACACAATTACGAACACAGGGAACACACGGAACACAAGGAACAGAGAGGTAGGGAACACAACTAGTTAAGGCTAGGGATCAGCCATCGATACATCGTTGATAGTATCATCATCACCCCCTGATGGTGCCATCGATGTGCAAGGTTGTGACATCGACATGATGTCACAAATGCTAACATGAATGCCATCAATTATCAAACACTTTAAAAACATCACTTATCAAAGCCCGATATGCTGATAAATCGTCATAAATAACGATACATCGGCGATAATATCGGCTTAATGTTCCATCGATGTCAACATCCCAAAGTATCAACGCCATCAATATTGACAAAAATCACTTGATCCCTAGCCTTACAACTATTAGCGATACGTACGAGTCCCACAATCATTTATGCTGCAATAGGAAAGTATTCGCCCCACTCGCACCCATGCCTTCTAGAAGAAGTCGGGAATCAGCCTCGGGACAACCCCTTGATCCATCTCATGCCAATCGCGGTAGGTCTTCGGCCCCACTTGTTGACGTTATTGTGAGTGAGGAATTCGTGTAGGCGTGCCGTCCTCATGAAGTGGCGGACATGGGATAGGAGAAAGTATGGCGCGGAGGCAAGAGCTTCAATAAGACACCGTTTGGGGCTATAGGCTTCCTTTCTTCCCAGCCCCCGAAGAGGAAGGGAAGTCTAGACTAGGAGACGAGCTGCGACGGGAGGAGGAGCGATTATCTTTGACGGGCGAGTGCGTGGATCGGGAAGAACAACGGGACCGTAGGCGACATATGCGAGGGTTTTTTTCGCATGCTCCCCCCCCCCACCCCCCCCACCACTTCGGGTAGAGCGGAGTCGCACAAGAGCATAGGTCGGGTAGGCCCGTCGCGACGAGCGCATGCTGGCCAGCTTGGCTAGTCAACGCACTCGCGCGGCTGGTGCAGGCCGGGCATCGTGGAGACTAGCGAATTCTTCTATTTCACACTTGTGTGCATATCATGTTTATAGGCATGACTTAGACGGTGTTGTTACTGCCGACGGAGAGGCTGCGATTCGTGGTTACATGGTGTAAGTCCTTAAGCATCGAAGAGACCTCCAAGAGGTCTAATCACAAGGGGCGCCTAGAGACAACAACCGTTAACTCGGTGATTGTTGTAAATAATTTCATTTCATTTCATCTAATTTCATTGGACAAGGTAGTACCAAAAGTCTTCCCGCAACAACCATTCAGGATACCATGGGAGCGGCGACCGTTGAGGTTGGGGAGGAGGCGTTACTTTCAATTGTTTCATTTGAAACTCGTGGGGAGCGTTTCGATGGCGGTTGGTGACGATGACGGCGAAGGTAAGGTCCGGGCGGGTTCACATGTAGAGGAACCCAAGATAGCTCGGGAAGTCTCGTAATCGACAGAAGAGAGGGATGCAGTGTCTCCAACACAAACGACCTATGCTTCCATGTAGTGAACGGGCGCTATGGGAAGAGTGGACGGATACTGTCGAGAATACCGTACTTTTCCATTTGTTGTTTTGCGTAATTCGCATAGGACAGGGTGATGAGGCCAGCACGCACATACCAAGAATGGACGTGGCGGCACCATATTGAATTGCCGACTGATGTGGAGCTTGGTGGCCTTGATTGAGTCGAGGGAGTCCGACAAAATGAAGATGTCGTAAACGCACACTAGGATGATGCATATGCCATGCACACGGTGGGTCATGGAGCACAAGCTCGTGTTGGTTCTCGACCCCTTGAGGCCAAGGGAGGTGAACGTGCGGTGAAGTAGGGAATCACAAGTATGTTGCGGTGGCGACAGTGTGAAAATTGGTTGTGTCGGCGAAATGTCATCCTTATCTCTTAGCGGCTTCTCACCACTAAGTTCTAATCACGACATTGTGTGTCGCTCTGTTCATAGGAAAAAATACTCACAAGCACGTGGAGTTGCATGATACTCGCAATTCACGAGGGCCCATTACCTAGTATACCATTATTTAGTGATAGCAGACAGGGTGTACCATCAACGTGCATATGATGCGAAGAGGTTGATGGATATTGTTAGAATTGATATACACATGCTTACAAGTATACTCGAGCCAACCCCATAAGGGGGGCCAACTGTTGTGACAAGAGAAATGAGTGAGCGCGCTACAAAACACTGAAGCTCATCTCACCTTCGGCAACGCCTCAACCTTGTCCATCACAAGACACTTTTTTGTGTCTCTATTAGAAAGACGCGCCCACCACATGGTGAGCACACGCCAAGAACTTAACCCCAAGAAACTCACGCCAATAACTATTCACACGCCAAGAACACGCCTCTATATCATATCTAACGCTTAATAACTTGTCACTATCATTACCCTGATGTTGGTACTCAACACTGGCATCCTATATCAAAATCACAGAGTAGCACCTTGCTACTTACCACAAGAACTAATGATCTTCAGTACTCCCCCTTGCTACTCATAAAAAACTATTATCACATTGCCAAGTTTTTGTGCCTCACACTCACCAAGGCCTGGCTACCACATCCGCTTGCATGACTGAGTTGCGCAATACTATACATTGATGTCGCCGCTCTCCACCTTCCCCACACATAAGTAATACCTCGCGTCCATGTGTGTCAGCATAAACTAATTTTTTTGAGTGGTGGGGAAATATTGTATTACACACTGCACACACGCGCTCTCCTCCATGAGGAACCAGCGGATGATCAGCTAGCCCAGCCAACATTCAGTCTCAAAACCGCAAAAACAGAGGCAGCAGCCCTTTACTGCTCCTTGTCCTTGTTGGCAGTACCCTTCAGGCGGCCCGTGCGGCGGGCGGCAATGAGACCGACCTTCTTGCCGGGGGGGCAGTCGCGGCGCACAGTAGAGGCGTGGCCAATGTGCTGATGGTTACCACCACCATGCGGATGCTCAACAGGGTTCATGGCCACACCACGGACCTTGGGCCAGCAGTTACGCTTCACCTTGTACTTGTGGTACGCGGCGCCGGCCTTCAGCATCGGCTTCTCGGTACGACCACCGCCTGCGATCTGGCCAACGGTCGCGCGGGAGGTGCTGGGGATGATCTTCTTGGAGCCAGACGGCAGCTTGATGCGAGTCACGCCAGAGTCGACATTGTGCGCAACAACCAGGGCGTAGTCACCGGAGGCACGGGCCAGGGCACCGCGGTCACCCAGTTTCTCCTCCACGCAGCAGATAATGGTGCCTTCGGGCATCTCACCCACAGGCATTACGTTGCCGATGTTGAGGGCGGCCTTCTTTCCGCAGTAGATAAACTGCCCGCTGTACGTGCCCTCCGCGGCAATGAACAGCTCCTTCTGGTGCCTGTACTTGATTGGGTGGCGGAAGGTTACCTTGGCCAGGGGCGCGCCACGGCCGGAGTCATGGATAATGTCGGTGACGACGCCCTTGATATAGCCGTTGCGCTCCGCAGCGTCGAGCTTGCGGTGCTGGGCAGTTCCCTTGCGATGCGTGTTGTGAGACTTGAACACGCTACCAGCGCCCTTACGCTGGCCACGGATGATGCGACCCATGGTAGCAGGGGTTGGCGACCGAAGCTGCCGAGAGGGTGGGTTCGGAGGGATGAGGTTCCGAGTGTGAGCAGCCGCCAGCCGCCGGCCCGCAGTTACCTTGATACCGAATACGGAGGAACGGAAGTACCCGTATGTGCCTGTTTTAACATTTATTGTTCATGTAGTTTATCTATGGTTTCATTTACTCAGTGAAGGAATTACTTCTACGGGTAATTTCATATATGCATCTGGAGTCATCGCGAGCTCGTCTGTATAGGTATAGTCTGCTCTTATGTATTAAGTGACTACATGTACCCGTACATGTAGCCCGTAGCTGTGCCGGCTGCTTACTTACTCTAGTGGATGGAATAATTATACTGTACTAAGTATTGCGTTTATGTTTTGTTTATTTGTGCTGTCGCTCACTCTGTACTTTTATAGTCATCTCTGTACTTCTGTAATTAAGCTTTTCATTCTGTAATTAAGGATCAGTAGAATTGTGGGACGCGCAGTTCAACTGAACCTAGGTACCATCGTAGCAATGCGCAGTACTCTATTGAGATTAGTTATATCGCTAATCCTCCACCAATGAAGTTAGGGATACGTACTTTCGCAATACGACAGCTATTTTCCAAACTCATGAAATCTTATTTGCAGCACTAAATCCAATCGAGTTCGTGATGTGGGGAAAATCCGACCCAGCGACACATGTGAGAATCACAAAAAAACACACTTGGGTGTGTGAGCAAAAATTTGAAGTCAGAGAGGAAAACGTCATAGGATTGCATCTTGGCAACGCCAGTCACATCGTCCAATTGTGACCACCTCTGGACGGCACATCCGGTACAACACTCTGCAGTGAGAAGACGACGCCCCCCAAGAAGCGGGCGTGGCAGAGCGCGAGGTGCAAGTGGCCGCTACCATGGCGTCGCGGCGGCTGTTGGAGAAGCTGGGCGAGGTAGCGCTGAAGCCCAGCCACGTGAACGGGCGGTGGCGGAAAGCGGCCGTCAGCGCAAAGAACGCGGCGCGGCTGCGGAAGGAAGAGCTGGTGGCTGGCAAGTACGTGTCATCCAGTGTCCCGCCCTAACCCACAGTCACATCTGTACAGCCTGTGCCCCCGTTGCATTTCCCGGCACGCGCCGTGCCAGGAGCCGCTTTGACGGCGGCAGGTCGAGCGTGTGACGTAAAAAGCCTGCTCCGCTCAGAAGCTCGTCACGCTCGCCCGGTTTTGCCTGAAGCACTGTCCGGACTATGGGGTTACGAGTTGGTTGGTTAACGGTGAGGGCAAGGCGGCGGGCGGTGCTGCAGAGCGTTTTGGGCTGAGCGGCTGCGTGGTATGTACTGTTTATGTGCTCAGTGAGTGGCCATACGAGAAGCCGCATAGTGATTCTCCGTACGGCCAGTATAAACCTGCGAAGGGGCACAAGCGTCACGAAGAGGAGCGGGCCAGGTGAGGGAGCTGTCCGTATTGCACGTCACCTCTGTTCACACCTCTACACAGCCGCATATATGCGTGCCAACCAAATTGTTTCTTTTCTGTGGCCATCCCTCCATCCATCAATGCACACACATCCATCCATGCACGCATCCACACTTTCGTCCACATATCCATTTATTCATACGTTTTTGCACACATCTATCCATATATTTATCCACCCATCTCTTCATCCATTCAGTCATTGACCCATATTTCCGTCCCTCTCTTTAACCATGCACGCATGCCTCCGTTCATACACACGTTCATGCACACATCCATACATCCATCCATCTATGCACACTCTACATCCACCAATCCGTCTATCTATGCATACAGATATCCACCCATCCAACCATTCGCACACTCAAACATCCATCCATCCATCCATCCATCCAAATAAACATCCATACACACATCCGTATATTCACCCATTCATCAATACACACACATTCGCCCATCCATCTATCTACCCACCCATCCATTCATTCATACGCGCATGTTTAATCATCCATTGATACATACATGCAAATACCCATTCATAATCCAACCGTCCGTGCATTTGTACGCACATTCGTGAAACAGCCCACCCATTTATCTACCTGTATTATATTGCGTTGATTTGGTAGTTCACCCATCCGCACTCCCTCTAACTTCTGTGCATCTCTCCTTTGCAACATCCGTCTATCCACCCATCACCTTTTCACCCATCCATTCATCCGTCAATCTAACTCCAGCCGTCCAATCATTTGCCCGTCTCCATGTTTTTCGACCCTTCACTGATCTATAGCATTATTTGCCCGTCCATTCACTCATGCATGCTCTCATCCGTAGGCTCATTCATCCGCCTCCAGTATTTACCCTATGCGGCTGTGCGTCTTTCCATTTCTACCTTCAGGCGTTCTCTAGTCAACCTGTCCTGTCTACAACCATCCACATCTATCCATACGCCTATTGATGTCTCCATCGTGTATATTAACACCCACTCCCGTCCTTTCGGCCGTGTATATATGTAAAGACGCACTCATAATATGTGTCGACGTATAGCAACAATGCTTATGTAAACACCCACCCACAATGTATGTAAGCGTGCTCCTGTCCTTTCAGCCGTTTGTTCACTCATTCATTTCTCCCGCCCATCAGTTCGTCCATCTATCCAACCAACCATATATCCATCTATTCACTGAATAATCCATCCACTCATCGTCTTGCCGTTTTGTTTGCTGGTGTACCCGCCTCTCCTTCCTTCCGTTTAACCATTTGCATTTTATTGCATCCTCCCTCCTCGGTCATTCGAGACACATCGCTTTTGGTTCATTCCCAATTCGTCCATCCGTCTATCTGCACACCCGCCCATCATCTGTCTGTTGACCATTTGGGATTTGTCGCGGCAGGGCAAAGAAGATCGAGGAAAATCTCAAGACAGCTGACCAGAAGATCGCAGACTACCGGGTAACCCTCCTCCCCTTCATCACGCGCGCGCGCACTCGCACACACACATACACACACACACACACATATGCACACACACATACACACACGCGCGCGCGCGCGAGCGCGCGAATACATTCGCACAGTGTTCGAGCAGATATTGGAGCATGCAGAAGATGGTTTGGTGCACAAATCTGACAGCAGCTCTTTGTGCCCTTTCCCACATTCGCAGGCCTCAAAGATCATAAAGGATGTGCCTTTGTTAGACAGCCTCGTCTATACCCCCAAAAAGATTCGCGCAAAGGCTAAGGCCAAGGCGTAGCTGACTGCAGCGCGTTAGACGCGATGAGCATGCAATCCAATTTCTGCTTCCTCCCTTCATCCTCTTATCATGACACGCGCCATCCCTATGTCATGAAATGCACCGTCCCTGCAGCATACGTCATCCCTTCGCTCCGATAACAAAACAGAGGATTTCATGACACATCGAAGTGCACAACCAACTTCCTCCGCTTTCACAACCCCCTTTGCTTTCAGGCGCACATTCCGAAACGGATGCTACTCGCTATATCAAGACAATAGGCCTTGGATGCACTGCAGGACTCAATTTTGAGTTTCACTTGAGTTAGGGTAATAACAATTAGACCCCACAACCAGGGCAGGGCAGCAAACCTGATGACACACAACGGCGGGCTCGCTGGGGTACCCCGGTACCAGCAGCTTTACCGGTATATTGGTACAGCTGGACGATAAGTAAAGATATGCCTTCCTATCCCTCGGGCTAAGGTTTTTATTTCCTGTTTTCTTCTCTTTGCTTGGTGGCCTCCACTGCTTTTTCTTGTAAGATAATTTATAAGTAAAAATATGGTCGGTAACAGTCATAAAGGAACTCATTATTGGAACTCATCCAGTGATGTCCTGATTACTCTAAATCCTTACTCGAGTTCTATTGTCGAAAGAGATATATTGAGGCGGCTGATGTCAGAGTGCCTTGTCGTTAGCCAATGACACGGTCGCCGCGGCCAAAGACGATGAACACGACGGCCCCAGCCGCGCAGAGGATTGAGGCGACGAGGCAGGCGTTTCGCCATCCCTCCACATTGGCCGCCCCTCCGCCCGCTTCCAGCAGCCACCCGGTAACCGGCAGACCTATGACGCCCGCGAGGGTTCCCGCGGTATTGGAGACGCCCATCACAGCGCCCGCGAAACGCGGCGCGATATCCATGTGATTCACGGAGAAACCGCCACGCGCGAAGCCCACCGCTGCTAGCGAGACGGCTACGTGGGTGACGGCCCATCGAGTAGAGGTAGCGAAGGGGATGAAAAGTAGTGACACCGATGCGGCCGCGAAGCCGGCGGTGTTGATGATCTTTCGGGCGGTCGCCACGCTGAGGCCGCGTCGTACGATGAGCCAGTCGCCAGCGTACCCGGCGGCGATGGAGAAAGCGAATATGGCGAGGTAAGGGGCGCTCTTGGCGGGGCCCATGGTCGCGAGCTCGGCGCGGAGGAGGCGTGAGAAGTAGGTGGGCATCCAGTTCATGAGGATGTATAGGGCGTAGTGGAAGGTGAAGTTGTTGATAACGATAGCGAGGAGGGCGGGGGTGCGTAGCATCCGGCCCCACGGCGCGGCGCTCGGCCGTCGTCTCTGTCGATCTTTGCTCGAGTCGAGGTCGCCCGTGAGCGGCAGCAGCCCGGAGGGCGATGACGAAGCGGTGGGGTCGTGGCCCGGACCGTCGCTACCGACGGCGATCCAGGCGGCCAGCCAGCCGAGCCCCATCCCGCCCACGAGTACCGGTACCGCAGCGGGGCCGGTGGAGGCGACGAGGGCGGGGAGGAGAAGCATGGCGGAGGTGGAGCCGAGGTACATGCCCGAGGTGGCCAGCGAGGTCGCGGTGGCGCGCTCCTGGGGCGGGATCCACTGCGAACATAACATTAGCGAAAAACTCAGTGACGGTCTGGCACAGACGTGAGTAGACAAGCAATTTTGCGATGATATATAATAAACAAAATGGGAAATCAACAACTTTACAAAACACAGATATTTGCTTGTCACTGTCTTTTTCATATCATCTGTGGCAGATCAACGATATGGAGAGGGGAGCGCGGGTGGGAGAATGAGTTGCTGCAAGTCAACGGAGGAGTGGGCAGGCTTGAAGGACTGGTAATGGCGGGGTGTCACTCGCTGCCTCACCTGCGCGATAATCGTGTGCACCGACGGCACCACAAAGCCCTGCGCGACTCCCATCAGCGCTCGTAGCGCCACCATGGCGCCCGTCCAGCCCATCACCAGCGGCGTCATTAGCGACAACACCGACCAAGCCGCAAAAGACGCGTTCAGGACCACTTTGCCGCCGAAACGGTGCGCTGCCCAGCCGCCGGGAACCTGCGCCGTAACACGTCAGCCCTAACACGTAAGTCGCAACACGTAAGTCGCGAAAATGACCTGCCAGCTCGCTGAAGCGGGCACCGGCGCAATGAGGGGACAGACTCATACCTGAGAGATCGCGTAGCCGTTGAAAAAAGCGCCGAGGATGATGCCTTTGGCCGTCTCATCCACGCTCCGAGTCGTAGCGATCGCGGTGTACGCGATACTGAAGCCGACTCGTTCGACGTAAATGCAGAGCATGCAGAGGAAGCAGAGCGCCACGATCCCCCACCGCCGCTCCGCCCGGACCCCCGTCAGCCGACCCCACCCACCACGTCCGCGAGCGGCCATATCTGCTCGACCAAAGCAGGTCCTCTACTCTTTGAATTCGCCGCCCGGTTCTATTGGCAGTCGTGCACGAGTAGTCCGCAACTTACCAGAACACACCGAGCGACGTGCTCGTTGTCGGCTGATCGAGGGGGTGCGCACAAAAGGCAGCCCCTGGCATTTTGTGGCATGGAAAATGGATTATGGTGCTAACAGTTTCCGAACCACGGCAGGGACGACCCCGCAGCTGTTTTTTTGGCTGTCCAACAGAGTGGCCCTGTTTCTTGTGTCGCCAGTCGGGCCGCCGTGCGTTGGTCGATGCCTTAGCGAGATCAGTGGGGGTACAGGGAGGGGAGTGGGTTCATCAGTGACCCTAGTGCCTCGGGGATATGTGTATGATAAGTACTAGATTTGTATGATCAATCATACACCAGAGTCACGTAAAAAACGGATCAGGCCTATACGCGAGGAAAAGTCAGTACTTTGTCAAACTTTGCCAGCGTGTACGGGTACCTGAGGGTGTTCTCTGCTTAACTCCGTTGACTCAAAGCCCGAGGTGGTGCGGAAGCGGTTCAAACGTGCAATTTGCCGAGATTGCTTGTCGGCGACCCACCACCACCACCATGAGGAAGACCGTAACGAATGGAGCGCGGGTCTCCGCCCGTAGAGGCCCCCTTCAGCCCCTAAAAGATGGTGCACAATGACAACAACGTGACCGAACCTACGGGACATTCGGCGAGTCTATCGGTGAAGGCATGTGGGTTGCAATTTGGGATGGCATGCCGCCGAAACACGAGTCGGCTTGCGCTCTACGCGTCGAACAAGACAACGCATGCCGTTTAGCCCCAGCACCAACACAAACCAGCTACGCACAACGCGTTGCATTGCGAATGCCTTTTCAACCCCCCGGCCAACGGTGCAAATTCCCGGTGCAGTTACGGAGAGTACGTTACTAGTACCAATTATTACAGGGTCGGTAGTGAGTGATACCGGTACGCCGACTATCGAACCCACACTACCTATCGACCTTATGTCGTGGGGGTCCTCCGCTAACTCCGGCGTGTACACCAAAGTCACGTATGTGTATGATATATCATATCCCCGAGGCACTAGCGCACTGACGCGAAAGATGTGGCACGTCGGAGGTCGGTCGCAAGCGGAGGAGCGGCTACGTGAGGCGGCGGCGATCCTCAGGATGAGCCGCCGCCGGAAAGCCATGTACGGAGGGCTTTTTCGGAAACTAAAACTAGTGTCCGTACCCGGCGTCGAGCTAGTTGGGAGCAGCACCAGGGTAGGGCGCTCACTAGCGAGCTGCTACGTCGACAAGCTACATCTCCCGGGGGGAGGAGTAAGCTTGGGCGGCAAGGAGGCCGGTCGCGACGGAGGGAGCGACGCGATCTGGCGACGACGACCCTCCGGATCGGCGCCGCCGGAAAACCCCGTACGGAGGGTTTTGACTAATTTCCGTGCACCCGCGGCCCCAACGGATCCGACTATGGTGACCTGCCCCCCTCCCCCCCGCTCACCAACACCCACTACCCCGACAGACCTTCAGATTCTTGAGTGTGGGCCCGGGTGAGCGTGGAGGCCCCCGGTCAACAAAGTCTGCTCGGTGGACGCGCGATCAGAGGGGGGAGGGTAAGGTCGCAGGCCGGACTACCTTACAAGTACCCGTGTACCAAACAGAGGAAAAACCGAGGAAATGAGCGGGGAAAATCCAGGCGCGGAGGCATGAGCGCCAGTTTTTTCTATGTTTGTGTGTCTCGACCCCCCCCCCCCCCCCCCCACCTGCCCTCGAGGTGACGGGGGACCTCGACAAGGAGGACCGTCGCGTCGGTAGACGCGGCAACGACCTTGGGGCGGGGCTTACGGGATGCGGCGACGGGATCGACGAGCGCCCACGTGAGGAGGGTTTTCTTGCTAGCCTTTCCCCTCCTATCTTCGGCAAGACCGAAGTCACGCGGCAGCTAGATTAGGCTGGCCCGTTGTCCCTCCCGAACGCCGACCGGCCTAGGCCGGTCGGCACCCCGGTTCGGTGGGAGCAGGCCGTGCATCGTGAAGGTCGAGCAACAGTTTAGTTTTGCATTTCTTGACAAGTGGATTTAATTTTAGATTTGTTTTTCTTGATTACAAAATTATTACGTTGTTAATGCTTAGACGGGGGGGCTGTGGCCATTACTGTCATTGCTTACAATTTTTTTACTCCCGAAGAACGTCGACACACAGTGAAGCTAGGTGTGTCGATAGGTGTACATGGGCGACGAGACCCGGGCCCAACTTGCTCTTAAGTCATCAATGGCTAGGTAGACTGGTAGAGTGGCCCAACAGACATCAGCCGGTCCAGTTTGTTGGTATTGTTGTGAACAATTTCAATTTCAATTTGTGCGTGATTTAAGGCGGTAGATGAGGAGGAGGTGGTGTAGCCATTGAACGGTATGCAAGTGGAGTTGTGATTGGATGCGTGCTGTGTCGAGGCGTGTTTTAGAGATGAGCTTATCGGGAGGACATGTTCGGAGTGCGAGGAGGGAGGTGAGGCTAGTGATGGTGGATGTGTGGGGGGTGCCGGTGCGGCTCATGACGATGGGGAGGATGTCAATTTTAGTGCCCGGCAAGTGATTGCGGAGAGCGTTGGTCATAGTGCATTTGTTGCGGAACAGTTGTGCGGTGTGAGAGAGGTAAGTGTCTCCACAAATTTTCATTCATCTATTTGAATATTTCGAATTGAGGAGTAACGGCGTTTGGTGTTCGAGTGTCCGACAAATCTAGGTTCTAGGAGGCGGATGAAGTCGATTTGTGGGCGGGGGGTCTGCGTGTAGGTGGTAGTAGTTCGTCGGGGAGGACAAGGGGGTAAGATATCCAGCATTTGGGGGATATGCCTTCGTCAGCAACAACACGGCGGGTAAGCATGTCAGTGCAGGGAGGGGTGGCACTTAAGGGGTGTTGATAACAGTGGGGGAGGCGAAGGATTTGATGGGTTTATTACCGAAGTTTGCATGGATGGTTTCCCATCGGCCGCCGTTGTGTCGCTCCAATAGGTTGAGAAGCAGCTCGAGGGCGCTGTTGTGGCGGTCATGTATGAGGCCGGACATCGAGGGGCAGTTACCCGATATGCGGCCTTTGCTACTGATCTTTCCCCACATGGGCCATCGAAGGGTGGGGTTGTGCGAGAGGAGGCGGGGTTGTGGACTCCCCACTGAACTCTGGTTTGTGTGTGGATTCAATGTGGGTTAGGGAGGTATACTTTTTGTGGAACGAGAAATCCGCTCCGTCTGAGGCGGCGTTGGCCAAAAGGGCGCCGTATTTGGTGGTATGTGAAAGAGGTGTATGTATGTGTGCGTTTGATGTTGTCTTTGTGTGCGTCTGTTTTGAGGTTGGTGTATCTGTAGGGTGTGGGATCGCTGTGTGTATGAGGGATGAGTGTGTAGGGCGAAATCTATGTCCGTGTTGAAACATCTGAACTTGCGTGGTAAGTCGTGTCGGGCGGGTGTCCATCCGTGACTTGGTCGGCGAGCGCGTCGGCGTGGTCGTTACCGATAGAATACTTATGTGCTTTGATTTTGCCTAGGTGAGTACGGATGCCCGATGTGCATGGGGTGTGGAGGGTTTGTGTGATGGATTCGGGAGTTTCGCGCTGGATGTGGTGTCTATAGGTGGAGGGGCAACGCATGCAGTCTTAGATAAGGCGTAGCGAGCATGCGCTATCGGTGAGGAAGTAGGTATGACCGAGTCGGAGGCCGATATCGATGCCCGCTAGTTCGTCGCGGTTAATACTGGTGTGGGGCGGGGGGTGGAGATCACCATAATTTTCACGTGGGTGTCCGTGGCGGGGTGGGTTAGTGGCATGCGTTTCGAGGGAGGGTAAGTGATGGGGGATGCGTGGGGGGGGGCGGGGGGGAGGGTAGTAGATGCATGCCGAGTGTGGTGTGTATGCGTCAAGGGGGGGCGAGCTTTGGGGTGAGGAGGATAATGTCGTATGTGGATTCAAGAGTGTTGTGGAAAGCTCTCATGACTGTGCGTGATGGCATGGAGGACATGGCGAGGTGGTAAGTGACGAGGTAGATGTCTACCATCCAGCGTGTGCCGAGGGGTGGCGGGGGGGGGGGGGGGGGGGGGGGGGGGGGGGAGGGGGGGGTTGATGGTGCGTACGTCGGGCGGGAGGAAAGTGGTTGCGTCATTTGGAAGGGTGAAAAGGTGGTGTGTGTAAGGTGAGTTGATATACTTGGAATAGCAATACGGTGTGTGTTCCCATCGGGGGAGGATGAGGATGGTGGCGTTAGGGGAGTGTGAGAAGGCGCAGCGGGCGCTGGTGATTTCGTGTTCCATGGCGCGGCGCATGTATTCGTGGTCGTATTCCGGGCTTGCGATGTTGGTACCATGCCATGTTTGAAGCGCGTTACTACCACTAGAAGAGAAAACAATGTTTCCTGGATATGGTGAGTGGTAGGTGTGTGTGGCTGTAAGGATTTGTTGAGCGCGTCGGAGTAGAGTTTGGTTTGCGTTTGGTATGTGTTCCGTTGGGCCAAGAAGAGGTCCTCTCGTGTGGCCCATTGGTTGCGCGTGGTGATGGCTTGGGTGGGATTGTGGATTTCGGAGCGTATGCCGAGGCGGGTGAGGAGGAGGTAGACATCCTTTTCGAATGTGCGGTGGGTGAGATATGGGTGGATTAGTTGGTGGAGGTGTCGGCCCGAGACGGTTGTGGTTGCTGGTTTGTTAGGGGCGCAGAGAATGGTTGTATCGGGGAGGGCGGGGTGTGTGTGTATTGCGAATTTGACGGTGGGGAGCATGTCGGGGTTTGGGTTGATTGAGTCGTAGTTGCATGTGATGAGGTAATGCGACCAAGGAGAGGGTCAAGGGGGGGGGGGGGGGTATGGGGATGCTGACGGGAGTGAAGCCGTGGTTGAATGTTGTGAGTGCGGTGGGGCAGAGGTACTAATTGTGTCATGGAGTTTAAGGCATGGGGCCCACTTGACGTCGTGGAAGCGGATCATGTCATGGGTATGTCCGCGCTCGCACCATGCGTCGGGGCCTTGAGCTGGGCGGCAGTGTGAGTGGATGGCGAAGTGCACGCACGTGTAGCAGAGGGTACTAGATTCCGGGTGTAGGGATTCATGGCAAACATGGCAATCTGAGGGGGTGAGGGGGGCTGACATACCGGGGTGGGCGTGGAGGAGATAAGGGTGAAACTATCGTCGAATTGGAGTTGGATGTCTCATTCGATGAAGAGTTCCGGGGTCCATTCCACCATGTCATGGGTCTGGCCGTATTTTAAGTCCTTGTGTTTGGAGAGGATGCGGGTCACATCGCAGGGGGGGGGCATGGAGTGTCCGAGGGCGAGAGGTATTTTGCGTCGATGTGGATGATGGGAGCTATGTTGGAGCGCGTGGAAAGGCGGGGTGGGCAGATACCGTAAGAGAGGATAGGGGGATGACGTGGTAAGTGGGGAAGGAGGAGAGGGAGCGAGGAGGGGTGGACGACTGTAGGGAGTGTGCCTTGTTTGGGGGTGTGGCGGGGGATGGGGATGCGGTTATGTATGGTGTCAAGGGCTTCTGTGAGGACTAATGCCAAGAGGCGGACGGCTATGGAGAGGGGGTCAGATGTGGCCTCGAGGGTTGAGATAGTTTGCAAGGTTTGATGAGGATGGAGGAGTCGGAGGCGCGGAGGAGTTGCGGCCATGTGGTGATGGGGTTTACAGAGGGGGGTGAGGCGCGATAAGAGGGACACGTGTGTGTGGCGTGGTGAGAATTTGCAGTATGCTTGCTTGCTGGTGTGTGGGTCGGTGATGTGAGTGGCTTTGCCGCGGAGCGAGGAGAGGAGGGTGGCATCTTGTTGGGTGTAGTGGTTTCGGAATGTAGCTGCGAAGCGGTTGGTGAGTGTGAGGGCGGGGCTTTGGTGGAACAGAGTGCCGGTGTCTCTTTGGGCTCGGATGAGGCATCGAAGGGTGGGCAGGGTGTTGCCACGGGACATAATGGAGTCCGTTGGCCAGCGGTTGTATAGGGTGGAGATGATATGTTTGTGTGACCGGGCCATGTGTCTGCGGTAGCCGGGGGTGTTCATGATTTTTGTTAGTGACAAACCGTGAGTTGTGCCGAGTGTGCTTGAAGAGATGGGAAGCCGTAGCCGAGGTCGGTGGTGGGGCGGTCGACTTCTTTGCGGTGAAGGCTACGTACCGACGAGACAGCGGAGCGGAGCGTTCTGCAGATTTGACCGCCGAGGGTGTCCAGTTCTGAGTCGTTGAAGAGGCCGAGCTGGGAGTGAAGTGCTTGCCGATGAGGTGGCGGGGATGACTCGGATTCTGCGTGACTGTGTTTGCAGGGAGGAGGAGAGGGCGTTAATGAGGGCTGTGGTTTGCGTTTAATGTCGTTCCAATACTTTGTGAAGGAGATTAGGAGAAGGTGGTGCTGAGCTCGACCTTAAGGACTCGGTATGCTTCTGAGGGGCCGATGGTGGGGATTGGTGAGTTAGTGCCGTTAATCGAGGTGGGCGTCAAGGAGTGAGCGGTTGGCTGGGGAAAGGGCGTTGCCCTTGCTCCAGAGTGAGCTTGTGATGCAGCATTTCAAAACATTGACGGTCATGACGGTGTATTCGTTGAATAGGGAGAGCTTGTATGATTGGATGGACATATTTGTGGAGGAGCCATTAACAAGACAAAGGTCATTTGCAAAGCCGTGTCTTGGGTAGGTTGCCTTTGGTTCGTCGGGGTTGGCGTTAGTTGTGGGGGCACATGGGCGGTAGCCTTTGCTGCCTGCGATGTGGGGGTGAGGTGGGGGTGGTGGAGGCGAACATGTAGCACAGTTGAAGGACGACTTATGGACTGCAAGAGAACACCGGCGTGGGGGAAAGGGGAGTGGGGAGTTTTCGGGCGTGCGCTTTTGAGGTTGTATTGTGGGAGTGCTATGCGCCATCTAGATTTGTGTGAGGAGTAGTTGGTTTCAATGAGGAGAAGAATATCCGGTTGTGGGTATTGGCGAGGTGGACAGGTGGAAGACGTCGAGGATGGAGGTGTGGAGGCCGCGGGTGTTGAGGTTGATGAGACGGAGTGGTTGTGGGGTGTGATGGGGCGGAGGTGTTGTTAGCACTAGCATTTCGTTGCCTAGTGCTTATGTACAAAGTGGCTATTTGTCATCCTACTACTTAGTGTTATGATATTAGCGGTACTCTATTCCTTGTGGGGCCGGCACGACATACGTGTAATTGAAATTGAAATTGAAATTGTTTACAACATGTACCGTATGCGCCGGTTTACACCAAAAGCCGTATGCGCCGGTTGCTGTCTCTAGGCCCTCCCAACTATGCCATATAGGGAACTTACAAGTCAGGGCTAGACCGTTAGCCACCTAAATCCAACCTCTCTAGGGATGTTCGGGGGTTTACTCCCCCCCCGGGGAGTGTGCAATGCGGGGTGAGGGCAGCGTGCATTCAGGGGCGTGCGAAGGTGCAGTGTGTGGAGGCGCGGCGAGAGGTCGTGCGGGATTTGATGCGGTATATGAGTAGGAGATGATGTAGCCATTGGACAGTATGCGTGTGGAGTTGTGCAAGGATGCGAGTCGTGTCGAGTCGTGCTTTGGCGATGAGTTTGTCAGGAGGGTCTGTGCGGGCGGTAAGTAGGGAGGTGAGACTTGTGATGGTGGATGAGTGCGGTGTGCCCGTGCGGCTCATGACGATGGGGAGGATGTCTACCATTGTGCCTGGCCAGTGGCTGCGGATGGCGTTTGCAAGGGGAGTGTATTTGGCACGTATGTGGTGAGTTGTTTGGGAGAGGTTATTGTCCGTGCAGTATTTCCATTCCCCTATCTGAATCTTTGTGATTGAGGAGTATCGGCGGTGACCGTTAGTGTGGCCGGTGAAACGAGGTTCGAGGAGGCGGATAAAGTCGGGTTTGTGTGCGGGGGGTCGTAGCGCGGGGGGGGAGGATGGCGGGGCACGAGGTTAGGGAGTCGGGCGAGAGACCTTCGTCAGCATCAACTAGGCGGGTGGGCATGTGAGTGGGGTGGGGGGGTGACCGTCAAGAGGGGTGTGGGTGGGTGTGGGGGATGTAAATGATTTGATGGGTTTGTTACCGAAGTCCGCAGTGAGGGTTTCCCATCGACCTCCGTTGTGGCGTTCCAGTAGGGATAGTAGGAGTTACAACGCACTGTTGTGTCGGTCATGTCTTAGGCCAGACATAATGGGGCAGTTACCGGCCATATGGCCATTGCTAGTGAATTGACCACTCATGTGGCAGCGGAGGGTGGGGTTGTGTGTGAGGAGGCGGGTGCTGTGGACTCCCCACATGAATTCTTGTTTGTGGGTGAATTGGATGTTGGAGAGTGTTGTGTGTTTTTTTGTGGAAAGTGAAGTCGGCGCCGTCCTCCGCGGCGCGGGCGAGGAGGGCACCGTGTTTGGATGTTTGTGAGATGGGTGTGTGTGTGTGTGTGTGTTTGGTGCTGTAGGTGTGAGCGTTAGCTTTTAGGTTGGTGTATTTGTAGGGTATGGGTTCCCCTAGGGTTTGTGGAATGAGGGTGTATGGCCAGGTTTAGTGGCCTATCGACACTTCGGAACCTGTGGTGTATGTTGTGTCGGGTGGGTGTCCATCTGCGACTTGGTTGGCTAATGTGTCTGCGAGGTCGTTTCCTAGTGAGTGATTGTGTGCTTTAATTTTACCGAGGTGTGTGCGAATGCCTGCGTTGCAGCGGGTTTTGAGGGTGTGTGTGATGGAGAGGAGTATGTTGCAGTGGATGTTGTGTCTATAGGCGGATGGGCAATTTAAGTATCCTTACATGAGGCGGAGGGAGCACGCACTGTTTGTAAGGAGGTGGGTATGGCCTAGTTTGGAGACCTATGTCGATGCTTGCTAATTCAGGTCGGTTAATAGTGTGGGAGGGAGGGGTAGAGGTCACCAGGATTTTGATGCGGGTGTCCGAGGCGGGGTGGGTGGCGGCTGCTCCGAGGGGGGAGTTGTCTCCCTTCTTGGAATAGTATGTGTAAACGAAGTCATGCCAGTTCCAAGCAAGATTTCCTCTGGTGGGGGAGTATGTTAGTAGCATGCGTTCACGGAGGGGGTAGGTAGAGGGGGTGAGTAGGGTTGGGGGGGAGATGATAGATGCATGCTGAGTGTGGTGAGTAGGAGTCGGTGAGGTGTGGAGGTGGGATGGTGATGGTGGGGTTGGGGAGGTGTGTGTCGTAGATGGACTCGAGAGTGTTGTAGAGAGCGGTCATGGCTGTGTGTGAGGGTAGGGTGGAGAGGTCTAGGGGTTAGCGACGAGGTAGATGTCGACCATCCAGTGCGTGCCGAACGGGGTAGGGGTGGGATGGCCTGTGTGTTGGTCGGGGGGTAGGAAGGTGTTTGCGTCGTTGGGAAGGGTGTAGAGGTCGTGTGTGTAAGGGGAGTTGATGTATTTGGAGTGGCGGTATGGTGTGTGTTCCCATCGGGGGAGGATGAGGATGGTTGCGCTGGGTGTGTGAGAGGCTGTGAGGTGTGCGCTGGTGATTGCATGTTCCATGGCGCGGCGCATGCATTCGTGGTCGTATTCTGGGTTGGCGATGTTGGTGCCGCGCCATGTGTGTGGGGTATTGCTGCCGCTTGATGAGAAGACTATGTCCTCGGGGTATATGGAGTGGTAGGTGTGAGAGTGAAGTGATTTATTGAGGGGGTCGGAGTAGAGTTCTGTCTGGATGTGGAATGTATGGCGGAGAGATGTGAGGGGGTCCTCTCTAGTGGCCCATATGTTACGGTTGGTGGTGGCGGGTGTGAGTGAGTGGATTTCTGAGCGGGAGCCTAGGCGAGTGAGGAGGTGGTAGACCTCCTCTTCGAACGTGTGCTGCGAGAAGTCGGGGCGGAAGAGTTGAAATAGGTGACGGACTCGAGGGCCGCTAAGTGTGGTGACCACGCGGCCGTCGGAGTGCATAGTATAGTGGTGTCGTGGGGTGTTGGGTGTGTGTGAATGGCGAATTGACCGGTAGGGAGCATGTCGAGGTCGGGGTGGATGGGGTCGTGGTTGAGTGTGATAAGAGGGTGCGTCCATGGAGGGGGACCGGGTTCTGGCAAGATGGGTGTGGTGGAGGGGGCAAAGCCGGAGTTAAATGCGGTGAGGGCGGTGGGGCCGGAGGGGGTCTCACTGATGGTGTCGTGTAGTTGTAGGTAGGGCGCCCACTGGACCTCGTGGAGGCGGGTGAGGTCGTGTTGTTGGCCGCGAGCGCACCAATCGCACTGCCATGTGGCGGGTCCCTGAGCGGGGCGGCATTGGGAATGGACGGCAAAGTGCGGGCATGTGCAGCAAGTGGAGATGGGTTCTGTGTGTAGTGGGTCGTGACATATGGAGCAGTCGGCGGGGGAAGGGGTGGGGAGGCATACCGATGTGGGGGTGGAGGAGATGAGACGGAAGCCGTCATCGAGATGGAGTTGTATGTCCCATTCCGTGAGGTGCTCCGGGGCCCATTCGACCATGTACTGAGTTTGTCCGTATTCCGTGTCCTTGTGTTTGGAAATGATGCGTATAACGTCGCAGGACGGGAAGTGGCGGTCTGATGGGGTAAGTTATTCAGTGTCTATGTGTGTGGTGGGGGCAATGGGAGGGGAGTTTCTGGTGCGGGAGGTGTAGATGCCGGATGAGAGGGTGGGGGGGAGCGGGGGAGGTATGGGGAAAGGAGGGGAATCCAGGAGGGGTGGACCGTGGTGGGGGGGGATGTGTGTTTGGGGGTGAGGCTAGTGATGGGTAGGCGGCTGTGGATAGCATCGAGGGGTTCGGTGAGGACAGCGGCGAGAAGGCGAATGGGGATTGAAAGTGGGGTGGTTGACCCCGTGAGTTTGGAGATGGATTTGCAGGATTTGAAGATGAAGGAGGAGGGGGTGGTGCGGAGGAGGACTTGTGGCCATGTGGTTATGTTATTTTTCCAGAGGGGGGTGAGGCGGGGGAGGAGGGAGGCGTGCGTTTTGCGGGGGGAGAATTCGCAGTATGCCTCTTTGTAGGTGTGGGGGTCTGTGATGTGTGTGGCTCTCTCTCTAAGTGATGCGAGGAGGGTGTTGTCTTGTTTGGTGAAATGGGCGCGGAGTGTGGAGGCAATAGGGTTGGTGAGGGAGAGTGGAGGGATGTTATGGAACATGGTGCCCGCGTCGCGTTGGGCGCGTACTAGGCATCGAAGTGTGGGTGGGGAGGAGCTGCCTGACATGATGGATTCGGAGGGCTATTGGGAGTATGTTGTGGATATGGTGTGTATGAGTGTACGGGCCATGTGGCCCTTGTAACCGGGGTTGTTCATGATTTTGTGTAGGTGGCAGACTGTAAGTTGCGCGGCGTGGGCTTTGAGGGAGGGGAGGCCGTAACCGAGGTCGAAAGTGGGCCGGTGGAGGGCGGTGCGGGGGAGGTTACGTACCGAGGAGACGGTGGAGCGGAGTGCGCGGCATATTTGGCCGTCTAGGGTGTCCAATTGGGAGTCGCTGAAGAGGCCGAGCGGGAGGGAGAAGTGTTTTCCGATAAGTAGGCCGCGGATGACCCTGATTCTGCGGGATTGTGTTAGTAGGGAGGTGGAGAGGGCGATGATGAGGGATGCGGTAGTGCGTCTTAGCTCGTGCCAGTGTTTGGTGAAGGTGAGGGAGGTGTTGAGCTCGACCCCTAGGACGCGGTATGTGCCCGAGGGGCCAGTGGAGGGGATGGGGGCCGGGGTGGAGTTGATGGTGATGAATTGTGATTGTAGTCGGGATGCGAGGAGTGTGATGTTGGCATGGGAGAGGGCATTGCCTATACGCCAGAGGGCCCCGGTAATGCAGCATTTTCGGATGTTGACGGTCATACATGTGTAGGCGCTGAAGAGGGAGATTTTCCTTAGTTGGATAGCCATGTTGGGGGTCGGGCCCGTGGCGAGGCTGAGGTCGTCGGCGTAGCCGTGTCCTGGGTATGTGGCTATGGGTTCTATGGGGTCGACGTTAGGGCCAGGAGGGCCCGGGCGATAGCCCCGGCTGCCCACCGTGAGCTATCGAAGGAAGGGTTCAAGGAAGAGGGTGAATAGAAATGGGGACATGGTGTCTCCCTGTAAGGTTCCTCGATTTATGTCGGTGGAGGGGGTGGGGCCGTGTGGAGTAATGTAGTCGGTGGTGTTCGTATGTATCGACAAAGGTGGAGGGCATACCAAGTTGGCGCATGTGTTTGAACATGATGCGGCGTTGAACGCGCCTTTGAAGTCCGCGTACATGACGTAGATGTCTTTGTTGTGGAGTTTCGCGTCCTCCATCGTCATGATGATGGATGAAAGTGCGTCGTGGATGCTGCGGTGTTGTCGGAATCCGTCTTGTTGGTCGCTGAGAATGCCGTGGGTTTCGGCGTATTTCGAGCCTGCATCTTTGATTAGTGCGGTCCATAGCTTAAGGAGGTTGTTCATGAGGGCGATAGGGCGGTAGTTGTCGAGGAGGGTGGGGTCACCTTTTTTATGTAGTAGGCATGTTGTGCTGTGGAACCATTCAGGTGGGGTGTAGGACGTGTGGGCGAGGAGGGAGAGGAGAGAGAAGAGGGTGGAGCGGGTTGCCGGTGGCAAGAATTTGATTATTTCGTTGGGGATACCGTCGAGGCCGGGGGCTTTGCATGTGCCTAGTGAGTTAAGGGTTTTATCGAACGTGTCGCGGGTTATCATGAGAGAGGGGTCTCCGCGGGGTTCGATGGTAAAGTTGTCGGGGTTGTCTGGGAGTTCCCATGGGGGGATGGGCAGGTCGTGTGGGGTGGCGCGGTTGGGTTCGGTGGCGAAGTGAGAGTGTACCGCTTCTGGGACGGCGGAGGGAGAGGTGGCGGTGGTTTTATCGGGTTTGGTAATGCGGCGGAGGGTCGAGGTGGCGTTGTGGGGGGGGAGGAGGCCGCTTTTAAATTTCAAGCGGCGGTGGGAGGGTTTAGGGCAGGTGTCGTAGGCCGTATTGGCGCGAGTTTTTATTTTCCTCAGTTTATCTGTGGTGGTGGCGCGTAGGAGGTGGCGTATGCGTGCTTGGCACTGTTGTTTGATGGCGTCATGGGTGAGATATTCGGTCGTATTTAAGAGGGCTTGAGCGAAGGGGAGAGGGTCGTTGTTCTTACTGCATTTGCGGAGTCTGAGAATGTGTTTGCGTGTATTTTTAGTAAGCCAAGTAGGGTCGAGGGACGCCTGGGGGGACGGGGTTTATTGGCGGGGAGGAGAGGCCATACTGTGGCAGCTTGGTTCATGTGGAGAGAGGGGAGTGAGGTGAATTGCGAGGCGAGGGTATCGAGGGTGTCGGGGGTGGCTGAAGTATGTGGGATGTTGATTATTTCTGCATGGAGGGCTGCCGTTTGGTTGATTAAGTCGGGTGTGCTGGATTGATACGCTTGTATGTGGTCAAGTGTGAGGGGAAGTTTAAAGTTGAGCTTGCGCGTAGTGTGGTGCGTGTGGGGGTGGGTATGGGGGGGGGGGGGTGTGCCATAAGAGAGAAGGGGGCAGGAATTACGAGGTGGATAGCAAAGTGGTCAGTGAAGTGGGAGGGGGAGGGGAATACCGAGCATGAGGACGGTGGAAGGACGAGAGGCGTAGGGGGTGTGGTTAGCCAGTGGTCAAGGCAGCCTCCGCTACGGGGGAAGGTAGGGATGGGGTTGTGGAGGGGATGGAGGTGGGATTCGAGCAGGGAGGTGAGGGCAGGGTGACATGTACCTTTTGTGGTGGTCGACTAGAAGTCCCCCTTCCCAGAGGACACGGTGGTTCGGGTGGTCGTCGGCCAGGCGGAGGCCCCACGCTGCAACTTCAGCATATAAGTGGCTCAGCTGGGGGGTGTGGAGCTGGGGTATGTATGCTCCTATGAGGAGGTAGGGGGTGCCTGAATGTGGGACGAGTTTTAGTCCGGCGATGTGGGGGATGAGGTGAGGGGTGGGGTTAGGACACTGGCAGACTGGAACGAGGCCCTGCGGACCGAGAAGAGAACGCATGCGTTGGGTAGGGGCACAGGTGAGTAGTAGGGTCGAGAGCTTTTGAGGAGGTATTGGGGGAGGGCGATACGCCAACGGGATTTGTGGGTGGCATGGTTGGTTTAGGTGAGGACGACGACGTCCGGGTGGTGCGAGGTAGAGAGGTGTTCGACGTCCATAATGGAAGTGTGGAGGCCGCGGGTGTTGAGGGTAACGAGGTGGAGTGGTTGGGATGTGTGGGTGGGGAGGATGGGGAAGGGGAGGGAGGCGGGGGGTGGGGTGGGGGGTCGTCGGGGGGGCGGTCGACGTGAGGAGGTAGGAAGGGGGCGGGGAGGGAAGGAGGGGAAGGAGAGAGGGGGAGGGGGGGGTAGGTGATGGGGGGAGGGTGGGGGGCGGTAGTTGAGGGATGAAGGGGTAGGTGATGGGGGGAGGGTGGGGGGTGGGAGTTGAGGGGGGGAAGGGGGTTGGGGGGGGTGGAGGGCGGTGAGTAATTCGGGTCTTCCCACGGAGAGGGGAGTGGAGCGGAAGGTGTGGTTATAGAGGAGTGTGTGGAGGGAGTATACGGTGGTTCGGGGGTCGAAATAGGGGGGTTTGTACTCTTGGTCGGGGGGGGCTGTGGTGATAAAGTAGGTGTCCAGCAGGGCGTGGGTTCCGCACGACCATGCGTTGTCTGTGTCGTTTTGGCGCGGGGGGTTGAGTAAGCGGAGGTCGCCGACGGGTGAGGGGGGGGGAAGAGTTCCACTTGGATAGGAGATTGAGAGAGCGAGCGAGGAGTTCGGGCGGAGGGGGGGTGGTGTAGAGAGTCAATCCATGTTGCGGAGGAGTGGGTTAGGTGAAGGAGGCCGTAGTGAGAGTGTTGCCATGTGAGGACGAGGAGAGAGTGGTTGGGCGTGCCCGGGTGGGGGGGAGAGCCTCTGTTAGAGAGGTTAGTCCATTGGCAAGGGTATTGTGAGTTGTGGTGGTAATTGTCGACGTCGTTATTGGTGATGACTGTGTAGGAAGCGAAGTGAGTGGAGTGAAGTTCAGCTAGGGAGCTAGCTATGCAATAGAGGTTGGAGAGGTCCTGGTATTGTCCCCATTGGAAGGAGAGGACCGCAGAGGAATCGAGGTAGCCGATGGGTGTAGGTAGGCCACTTTCAAGGTTAAGGTCGAATAGGTAGTTATGTAATGTGATGCCGCATGTGCGGGGGGTAAAGTGGGCCGGGGGAGTTGACTGAAGCAAGGTGTTTACAGTGTGGCGTCGGATATCGGGTTGTGGGGTGTGGGGTTGGTTGTAGGGTCTAACCTCTGGGTTGTCTTGTGGGGGACTAATGATGACATTCGGCCTTGTCGGCCGGGGGTGACCTATGGGGGCTGTTGGGGCCGTTGGAGGGGGGTGGCAGAGGGGAGGGTGCGGGTCTCTTCTATGTCGTCCTCCAGCATGTCATCGAAGTCATCGAGGGTGTATTCATCGCCGTCATGTGAGGAGGGGGGTAGGGGAAGGAGAGTTGGGTCGAGGGAGGGGGGCAGACGGAGGGGGAGACCGAGGGAGGGTTGGGCGTGGGGTATGGGGGGGTAGTGTGGGTGGGTGAGAGAGGGGTGCGGGGGGGCGCGAGGGGGGGGGGGGTGGTGAGGTTTTCTTGCGGGAGGGGCGGGAGAGCTTGGCAATGCCGGCCTGGGGTGCGGGTTTGAGTGAGGGGTCGGTAGGGGGTCGAGGGTAGGGGGGGATTCCACATGGTCGGTCGGGGGGGAGGTGGGAGGGTGTGGGGGGGTTAGTAGGGTTGGGTGAAAGGGGGAGTGGGCGGGTATAGGGGTGGTGAGAGTGGTGGAAGGGGTTTGGGGTGGAGTGTGGTTGTGGTGATGGGAAGGGGAGGAAGAGGAGTCCATAGGGTTGGAAGAATCTTCAGTGATGACGGGGAGGAGGGTAGGGGCTGTGGTATGGTGGGGGGTATGGAGGGGAGCTGTAGGGTTGTGGGAGGGGTTGACGTGGAAGGAGGAGGTGGAGGCAGGGTGGGAGGTGTGGGAGTGGTGGGGCGTCTTTGAGTGGATGGGGCCGGGGGCCGGGGGGGGGTAGAAGAGAGCTGGATGTCGGGGAGGGAGGAGAGGTCGAGGGGGATGTCCTCGTCGGCGGCCTACATGTGAAAGTCAGAGGACTCGAGGGGCCACTGGTCGGAGACGTGGCAGTCATGTAGGGGACGGGTCCATTGGAGAAGGAGGGCGGGAGGGTTGCGGTGGAGGGTGTAGTTTTTTGTGTGTGTGAGAGGTGGTGGGGAGGGGGTTGTGGTGAAGACAGGGTCCGAGAGACGGGCCCTACCAAAGGTTGAGTAGTGGTGGGGGGTGATGCTGAGGGTGCACGTGGACTGGGTGTGCGCTTCTGTGGATGAAAGTGTGGTTGAGGGCGATAGTGGCTGTGCCGTTGGTTGAGATGAAGATGCAGTACATTTCTGTGCTAAGTGATACTTGTATGCTGGTGGTGATGTTGCGGGAGGTGGAGGGGTGAGAGCGGAAGTATGAGCCATCTGGGAGTTTTTGCAGGGTTGTGTAGTGAGTGACATTGTGGGGGTTGTGGGTTGGGGGGATTGATGAGGGGGTGTGATGGTTAGTGTATTCTTTGGCTGTTTGGTGTAGCAGAGTGTATACCCAATGATTGGGGGGAATGGCGCCGTCAGTGTTGATGCAAGGGAAGGAGAGTGATTGGCGGGACTGGATGAGCACTGCAGTGAGGCAGTTGGCCTCCCATGAAGTGCCTAGGACATGGCATGTGACTAGGGGGGGTGTGATGGTGATGGTGTGAAGATGGTGATTGGGGAGTACGGGCTCGTGAAGTAAATATTAAAATCTGTGTAGTGAAACTCGGCCAGATTGTGAATGAATGGGGCTATTGGGCATGTGGAGGATATTCACCCAGAGGGAGGAGGGGTCGTCCTCGATCGGGGTGGGAACGTCCACGGGCTGTAGGGCGTCCGCGAATTGGAGGATGAACTGGACAGGCTCAGGTAGGTCCTCAATCCGGCTTGGGGGGGGGGGGTCGTGGGGGCTGATCCGGCAGATGTGAGCGCGACCGCTAGGTTGGAGGTGAGAATGTCCTATAGGAGGGCGACTGTTTCTTGGCCGGTGATATCAGTGAACAGGGGGGAGCGGATCTTCACCCTTCGGCTTGAGACCGAAGGGGCTGAGGCATCTCGGAGGAATTGAATTTTCTGCCGTCATAATTTTGCCAGTAGGGAGGTGGAGGAGGCTGCGGAGGTCGGTGCCGGACCGGCCGATCGGAGTTCACGTTGGCGTGAAGCGAGTTGGTACAGGAGGCCGACCGCGACGCAAGAGGTGGGGATGTCGAGACGGATTTCCTGAAAGCCCGGAGTGAGGTCGACATGCAAGGGTGTGGTGTCATAGCTCGTGGGAGCTGTCGGGTGGTGAGTGCGGGTGGTGTTCGCTGTCCATCGCGAGTGGTGGGCGAGTTCCCGTCCGATTATATTTCTGGTGCGGTGGGTGAGGTCGTCGAGGCCGTTAAGGCTTTCGAGGAGCCAGCGGCGGGCCACCGAACATGCCGAGGGTATCGGGTTCGAGGAGTGGGTCGATTCAGGTAGGAAGATACCGTGAATCTAGAAGCGAGCAAGGTGGGAGGGGGTGGTTGAGTACTGGCATGTGAGGAGGTAAGAGTCGATCATACGGGTGGAGAAATCGTCGGCCGGCCCAAGTTCCGTGGTTGACCGGGGGCTGCAAGGACCAAGGATGTCTAGAGTCCACGACGGATGGGGAAGGGGTCCATAGCTGTGCCCATGTTCTGGTTTACGGGGGGCAGTTGTGGGACGGTGAGGAAAGGGGCTAGCGGGTGGCCCGCGAGTTGGTTTCTGGGTTCGCAGAGGTCCGTATATCTCCCGTGGTCCGGGGGGTCCCTCAAGAGCGCATGCTTGTAGGTGGGGGAGGGTTAGAGGTCGAGGACATATCGATCAAGCGTGATTCCGAGTAGGGGAAAGAATCAAGGGGGTTAGTTGAGTGTTTTCGAGTTGGTTTTCGAGTGGGTTGCGTGTGTTGGCGGCACACGAGCATGCCCGATGGGACTTGGGTTTGTTGGATGTTGGCGGCGGACGGGAACGTCCGGACGCTCGGTGGGGCGCGATGTGGCGCGCCGCTCCCCGGGAGGGGAGTCTTTTGTAAGCGAGGGGTGTGATTGTTCTTTCGTAGTACTATGGCGGGTACATGTTCGGATTTCGAAGTGGGTGGCGCGATAGGTGTCGGGGAGATGAAATTCAAAACTCTGAAAGCTGCGCCTTGCTGTGTGTACCGTCTGGTGTCGCTACGGATCCACTGACCCGGGCGAGCTAGGCTCGGGTGGGGAGAGGTGGACGGTGCATGTCGTTCAACGGGCCCTACTATGTCCACCAGTATGTCGCTCATCGGGATACCATGCCCGGAGCGAAGACGGTCGGCGTTAATCATTCGAGCTACCGACCCATTCCCTTTATGTGGTTCAGTAGTACTTTAGTAGTACTTTGGATCTTATTATTGTCTTTAGTGACGGAAGGATGGAGGACCTACGTGTAACTATCCGTTCCCGATTCCGACAAGTTATGGGCCCTCCACCAAGTTGTGACGAGTACAGTCCTGCAACAGTACATTGCAGGACATTGTACAGGTACTCGTTACGGATTCCAATTCGTGCTTTTCCACAGGACGGACGTATACTCGTGGGTACGTCGCTACTGCAATATTGTAATGGTGCTGATGCTACAGTACGACCAGTACCTCCCGGTACGTACAGATATGCATAATTAATCTAACTAGCCAGATGACGCGCCAGAACGAGCTCTTCAATGCAGAAGGAGCCGCGTCGTGAAACCCAATGCTAGGCAGGCCGCGTCTCGAGGCAGATGACGACGGTTAGACAACGCTAACGCCTGACACGTAAGCGTAGCTTGCAGGCGTAACTAGTCTGGGCTGAAACCTATTTAAGCCCAGTGCAGTAGAGGGAGGTGACAGAACCTTTTAATAATTCCTTTGTTCACTTACAACATCTACTGCCCAAGTACTGCAGTGAAACATCTTTGACCATTGCCTCTCGACAACATCATTCTGCCATCTTGCAACAACAGAACTAGACAGACAAGAACAGATTTGTGCTAGCGTTTAGCTTTCAGAGGCTAACCGCCACACTGGTTTCGGAGCTCTTTGGTCGACGCACGCTTTCGTTGCTCGTTGAATCGCTCGACGTTGCTTGATTGATTCGAGATGGCTTCCCTAGGACCCGGACATTACGTAGTGTTAGTAATTCACGTCGGAGGAACTAAACCGTCGGATTTGAAGTTGGTGTTACATAGTGAGCCTCGTTCTGGTAAAACTTGGTTCCCAGCTGGCTCTGTCTTACCGAACGAAGAGCATGTCGACGCTGCTATTCGCGAGTTACACGAGGAGACCGGTCTTGTTTTGACACCGGATGATTTGACGCTGTTGAGTGGTGAACCTGTTGTTGTTACTCTACCTCAAGGACGACAGCTTGTCTACGTGTACTCGGCTTCTATTCCTGTCCTGTTTGCTACGAACAACTTACGTACACATGCTCAGGTTGAACATGCTGTTTTGGCACAGTCGACAGTTAATCCGGATGGCACTTACGTCGTCCCGGAAACCATCAACATTGACGGTCTGACACTTACGCCCGCACAGAAGGGGTTACTTCGTGATGAGAAGCACAAGAGTGAATTACTTCACTTTGGTTACGTGGCTCAGTGGGAATCTTTTTACCGAGCAATCAAACAACACGTTCCAGTCATGCATGACGACTCGTCTATCCCGAGACAGTTCCACATGTACTCCCGGTTTACGACGGTTGACTCTGGTTCTGTCTGGCTTCTGATTCGCGGACACATTAATCGACTAATTGGTGAGGAACCTACAGATTTACGAGTGAGACAACCGATGCCTACCCACAACTTGGCTGGACTACCTGTGACCCTCATGGAGACACAACGCAAGGCTGCAATAAATGCACCGTACCAGAATGGCCAAGTACCTCATGTACTGGAGGACTGGCTCGAGGCACAACCACAGCGTTTTTTCATGCTAGGGATTACGGCTGACACGTACGACTCAGTTATCTGGGTTACTTCACGGTTCTCTGGACATATGAATGGGTGGTGGTTGAATCGGAAAGAACAGCCTCCTATTCCATCTACGTACGACGAGCTTGTTACGGAGTTACGCAAGTCAATGTTTCTTCCGAACATCAAGAACGATGCAATTAACGCTTTGCTCAACTTTACGTAGAGCAGCACGATGAGTTACGCGGTCTACACTAAGCAGTACAACGACTACTTACGTCGGTCTCGTGAACATCTGACAGCTAGTGTAAAGTGTGTACGCTTCATTAACGGCCTAGCGAACGATTCGCTCAAGCTCCAGGCTAAATCACACCGAGCTCTAAAGGGGTACCAGATTACACTGGTGGAGCTACAAAATTTCCTGAACGACATCGTTACAGATTCGCCAGAACTCGGCAATATGAAGTCTACAGCTGGTCCATCTTCCCAGCCTACACGCAAGCGTAATTTTGAGGATCCTCTCGACGAGGTCTCTAACATCTGGAAGCGTAACAAGGGTGGCCGTGGCCGCGGACGCGGACGCGGACGTAGAGGAGGTAACAATGGTGGACGTGGTCAAACATCTGGTCGCGAAGATTTCAACACACTCTCCAAGGCTTTGACACCTGAGGAGCGTCAACGACACATGGACGAAGGACTCTGCTTTAAGTGCCACAAGAAGGGACACCGACTGTTCCAATGCCTGGAGTTCAAGGGCAAGGCACCGATGGAACCTAAGAAGCAATGATGGTGGCAAGGCTGTTCTACTAATGAACTGGAGCAGCCGGCTACATCTACTGTTCATTCTGAGACATTGTTAGCGACAGAGGTCGTCGAAACTCCTTCGGCATCTCCATCGACTACAGTCGCGACACCTGCAACGCTAATAGCAGGTCGTCGTCGTGAGACTAAGCAGAGACAGAGTCGTGAACCTGTAACCAAACGTTCAATTGATTGGAAACTGGTTGACTCAGTCTTTGACCCTATGCATGCACGATTCGACTTCACATTGGAGGGATGTGCTGATGATGAAGGTCTGAACTCGCACGGTGACTTACCTCACTGTTCGCCGAGTGACTCGATTCTAGACAGAGATTTGTCAGGAGAACGGGTGTTCATCAATCCACCCTGGGAGTTAGCTGAGCAGATTGCGCAGCATTTTGAGGACTGTCGTCGAACATCTCCGACATCCACGATGGCTGTTTTTGTACTACCGAAATGGGCGAAATTTACTCGAGTAACTAAGCACTGGAAACTCTACCAAGAATTCCCAGCAAGGACACAGCTTTTTACTCGTCAGTCACTGGAGAACCCAACGCAACAGGAGGTGGTTGCTCCAGCTCCTTGGCATGTACAACTGTGGTTAGTCGACGCAGATTGTGCGTTTAACGACTCAACGGAACCTACAGCACCTGATCAACCCAACTCGGTACCTGTACCTTCAGACAACACGGAACCGTCCATCGCTACGCTGCAACAATTTTCCTCGCCAGCTACAGCCCTACTGACTGACCTCACGGAAGCTCGCCCGTTGATTCGAACTGAGCTGACTGTGAAAACTCATGATGGCGGACACCAAATTTCTGGATTAGTGGACTGCGCTGCAACGCTTGATTTTGTGTCAGAGGACTTTGTACGACGCTTTGCTTTACAGACTCGAAAGTCTGCAAGTAAGACCCCAGTTCGACTCGCTAACGGACAACGTGTGACTTCTACGACCGTCTGTGACGTCACTTTCGAGCTGGCCCGACACGAATTTCACCGGACTTTTTACGTCTTACGTGATTTACGTACAGCCGATTTAATCTTGGGTTTACCATGGCTTGATGACGAGCATGCCTCTTTACAGTTTGGTACAACCAGAATTTTTACACTAATGGACGGCACAGCAGTGGAGACTACGCTCGAGAAACGACGCCCCGAGTGTCTACTACTGTCGTCTCCGAAAGTTCAGAAACTCATGCGCAAGACGCGCCGCAGCAGAGGACGTCATGCTGATTTTTACGTTATTGAACTTACGTCAGCCGCTGAACAATCGACAGACTTTCACATTGGAGAGGAGCTAACTGCAGACCAACGTGACAACTTCCGGTCGTTACTCTTCGATGACTTCCCGGAGTTACTGCAACCTGTCGACTCTCCGCATGTAAGCCGACAGTGGGATCACCCCATTGAGACAACTGGCCCAATGCGACGCCAACGGCTAAACAGATTGTCACATGCAGAGCGCGCTGAGCTTAATCGACAGCTTAAAGACGCAGTGGAGGCTGGTCTGGTCCGTCCCAGCTACAGTGAGTTCGGCTCGCCAATTCTTTTTGTGCGAAAAGCTTATGGCTCGCTACGTCTATGCATTGACTACCGTGGCCTTAACGAGGTTACGCGTAAAGATGCTTACCCACTTCCGAGAGTGGACGATACACTGGACGAACTTAAAGACGCGAATTTTTACACACACCTTGACCTCGCTTCTGGATTATGGCAAGTTCGAGTGCGTGATCAGGACGTTCACAAGACGGCTTTTCAGACCCCTGATGGCTTAATGGAATGGGTCGCCATGCCGTTTGGACTGTGCAATGCACCAGCTACATTTCAGAGGATGATGAACGACATTCTTCGCGACTTTTTACATAAGTTCGTGACAGTCTACCTGGATGACGTCTGTATCTACAGTCGAACACTGGAGGAACACCTGGAGCACCTACGTCTAGTGCTGCAGCGATTCAAGGAGGAAGGGCTGAAATTACGCCTTAAGAAATGCTTCTTCGGACAACAACAGATGGAGTACTTGGGCTACACTGTGTCCGCCGGTAAAATTTCGGTTTCCACAAAGAAAGTCGAGGCCGTTGCAGACTGGCCAGTGCCCAAGACGCAGAAGGAGGTTCGCAGTTTCGTACAGTTCTGCAACTTCTATGCGAAGTTTATACACCATTTTAGCGACCTTACGGCTCCATTGACGGACTTACAGCGGAAGTCCCAGCCACAGAAGGTTACGCTGACGCGGCGCCCGCCGGTGGCGCAGCGGCGGCGGCCCCGGAGGGGGGTGCGCTCGCAGGCCCGTCGGCATCCCCTCACCTCCCCGTGGTGGGCGCTGGAAACCCCGTAGCCGTGCCAGGCCTGGCACGGTAGGGGGCTAAGAGGGCCGACAGCTCGATCCGCGGGATCAGCAGCTGTCGGGAAAGCCCTGTACAGAGGGCTTTTGAAAAATAATTTCTGTGCAATACCGGCACCAAGATCTCCCGCTCGGCCCGTCCGATATGTTTTTACGCGTACAGATACTACTAAATACAGTCCTACCTCGAGGGGGTGGGACCTGTACTTAAGGAGCGTTTGATTGCGAGGAGGGTACGGCCGGATCTGCGGTGGGGGGTGGGTGTTGGAGCTGGTGGAGGCCAGCCGGGAAGTAGCGCCAGGAAAGGGCGCTCGCTAGCCGCCGACCAGCCATGTGCCGGTCGACACTTCTTAGGGGGGGAAGCAAGACTTGGAACAGGCCGGTGGCCGGTCGCAGACGGAGGAGCGGCTATGTGAGGCGGCGGAGATCCTCTGGATCAGCCGCCGCCGGAAAGCCCTGTACGGAGGGCTTTCTTGTAAAATTAAAATAATGTCCGTACCCGGCGTCGAGCTAGTTGGGGAGCAGCACCAGGGTAGGGCGCTCACTAGCGAGCCGCCACGCCGACAGGATACATCTCCCGAGGGGGGAGGAGTAGGCTTGGGCGGCAAGGAGGCCTGTCGCGAAGGACGGAGCGACAAGATCTGGCGACGACGACCCTCCGGGTCGGCGCCGCCGGAAAACCCGGCACGGAGGGTTTTGACTAATTTCCGTGCACCCGCGGCCCGACGGATCCGGCTACGGCGACCTGACCCCCCCCCCCCCCTCCTCGATACCCACTACCGGATAGACGAGACCCTTGCGGGGGGGGCCGGGTAAGCGCGGAGGCCCCTGTTTCAACAAAGTCTGCTAGGTGGACGCGCATCAGAGGGGGGGAGGGTACGGACGCAGGCCGGACTACCTGACAGGTACCCGGGTACCAGACAGAGAAAAAAACCGGGAAATGAGCGGGGAAAATTCAGGTGCGGAGGCAGGAGCGCCCATTTTTTCTATGTCTATGTGTCTCGGTCCCCCCCACCTGCCCTGGAGGTGACGGGGGACCTCGACAAGGAGGACCGTCGCGTCGGTGGATGCGGCGGCGACCTTGGCGGGGCTTACGGGATGGGGCGGCGGGATCGACGAGCGACCGCGCGAGGAGGGGTTTTTTGCCAGCCTTTCCCCTCCTATCTTCGGCAAGACCGAAGTCACGCGGGAGCTAGATTAGGCTGGCCCGTCGTCCCTCCCGAACGCCGACCGGCCTAGGCCGGTCGGCACCCCGGTTCGGTGGGAGCGGGCCGAGCATCGTGAAGGTAGAGCAGCAGTTTAGTTTTGCATTTCTCGACAAGTGGATTTATTTTTAGATCTGATTTTCTTGATTACAAAATTATTACGCTGTTACTGCTTAGGCGGGGGGACTGTGGCAATTACTGCGGTTGCTTACAGTTTTTAACTCCCGAGGAACGTCGACACACAGTGAAGCTAGGTGTGTCGATAGGTGTACCTGGTCGAAGAGACCCGGGCCCAACTTGCTAATAAGTCATGTATGGCGAAGTAGAGTGGCCCGAGAGACAGCAGTCGGTCCAGTTTGCCGGCACATGTTGTGAACAATTTCAATTTCAATTTCAATTACGTTGACGCCTGCTTGTTTGGAAGCCTTCGAGACTCTCAAGTTACGGCTCATTTCCGCGCCATGCCTGATCCTTCCGGAGGTCGGCTCGGACGCGATGTTCACCGTGGCTACAGATGCTTCAACAGTGGGGATTGCAGCAGTCCTGTTGCAAGACCAAGGAGGAGGTCTTCAACCAGTCTCTTACGGGGCACGTAAGCTGAGTCCAGTTGAGTCTGGTAACACTTACTCTGCGTACGACTTAGAAGCTTTGGCCGTATGCGAAGCTGTCAAGCATTGGAGGTGCTATCTTGAAGGCTGTTCTAAGTTCCTTGTCGTAACAGACCACGACACACTGCGACATCTGCTAAGGCAACCGAACAACAAGCTGAACAAGCGGCAAGCAAGATACCTGCGGGATTTGCAACCGTTTGTGGGCTCGATGACACTTGCATATCGCAAGGGAGCTCTGAACGAAGCTGACCCGTTGAGCCGGCGTCCAGACTTCGTACCTCAGGCCACAGTACCCTTATTTTGGGATGGCGAGGTTCCGTCAGATCGAGAATTACGACGGAAGTCCCAGCTGCTGTTTGAAGACGCACAGTTAAATTTACTGACTGTAGACGCGTTGCAGCTGAGCCCTGAGTTCGCTGATCTCATTCGCGAGGGGTTCTCACAAGATTCGTTTTATGAGGACGATGGTGAGTGGACGAAAGACAGCCGGATTGAAGCCAGAGACGGTTACTTTTGGCGTCTCAATCGCCTTTGTATTCCACAGAACTCTGAGCTCCGACTGAGATTGATCACAGAGCTGCACGAAAGTTCGTCAGCTGGTCACAGAGGAGTTGCTAGCACTCTTGCTAAAGCACTCGACAAATTCTGGTGGAAACGAATCCGCCAAGACGTGAAAGATTTCTGTGAACGCTGCGTCGTGTGTCGACGAGCAAAGATTCGACCGTAGATGGCTGCGACTCTTTACCCATTACCTGTTCCACCCAGACCGTGGCACACAGTTGGTCTTGACTACCTGACACACTTGCCTGAGAGCAACGGCTTTAACAGTGTGCTGATTATGGTAGACCATCTAACTCGAATGGCCCATTTTCTGCCATGTACAGAGTCGATTACTGCCGAAGAATCTGCCACTTTGTTTTTATAGGGAGTCTACCGCTTACATGGACTGCCCCGTGTGCTGATCAGTGACCGCGACCCGAAATTTGTCAGCGCTTTCTGGCAGACACTCTGGAGACGCCTTGGAACGCGTCTGAACATGTCTTCCAGCCGACACCTAGAAACAGACGGCTTGACGGAGCGCGTAAACAGCACATTTCAGCAGCTTCTTCGTTGCTTATGTTGCTATGATGGCTATGATTGGTCGACACTTCTACCGCAAGTGGAGTTTGCGTACAACGCTTCGCGTGCACTCGGAATTGAGCACACACCGTTCGAGGCTAACTTTGGATTCTCTCCTGAGGAGCCTCCTGACTTGCTATTCAGCATGCGACCATCGATTCCAATTTCGCAAGACGCAACAGAACGGTTGAAATTGTTACAGGAAGTGCACACCATGGTACGCTCTGTGTCACAGCTACACAAGGATGAGATGCAGGCGCGGACAGAACCGTCTACAGCGCCACACTTAACTAAGGGAGACAAGGTGTCAGTCGTCACAGCAAACCTTTTTCTACGAGGACAACCGAACCGGAAACTCAGAGACAGACAGCTTGGCCCTTTTCCAGTAGAGGAGCAGATTGGGAAACACAGTTACAGATTGAAACTACCGGCAACAGTACGCTTACATCCTGTGTTCCATGTTAACAACTTACGACCCTGCTCTACCGCTCCGCTACGACCAGCTGTCCCAGTAACTGTACCTGAAGGAGACGACGAGGAGTTTGACGTCTCGCACATCTCTGCTGTGTGCATCAAGTCGCTACCTGGGCGACGAGGCAAATATCTGCTCTTCATGACGCACTTCAGTGATGACGACATTCCACCTGTCTGGCACCGATTGAACGAGGTGCACCGAACAATTGCGTTACAAGAATTCTTGGAGACGCCCCAATGGCATAAGTTTGCCAAGACTCAGGCGTACACTGACTTCATGCACGCTCACCCAGCGCGCATTCCTGAGTCCCAGTAACTGCTTCATTAAAGGAGCCAAGAACCACGGAGGTCTGCCTCGCGGCGGCCTCATTGATCTGTCAAGAGGGGGAGGGTACGAGTGTGACGAGTACAGTCCTGCAACAGTACATTGCAGAACATTGTACAGGTACTCGTTACGGATTCCAATTCGTGCTTTTCCACAGGACGGACGTATACTCGTGGGTACGTCGCTACTGCAATATTGTAATGGTGCTGATGCTACAGTACGACCAGTACCTCCCGGTACGTACAGATATGCATAATTAATCTAACTAGCCAGATGACGCGCCAGAACGAGCTCTTCAATGCAGAAGGAGCCGCGTCGTGAAACCCAATGCTAGGCAGGCCGCGTCTCGAGGCAGATGACGACGGTTAGACAGCGCTAACGCCTGACACGTAAGCGTAGCTTGCAGGCGTAACTAGTCTGGGCTGAAACCTATTTAAGCCCAGTGCAGTAGAGGGAGGTGACAGAACCTTTTAACAATTCCTTTGTTCACTTACAACATCTACTGCCCAAGTACTGCAGTGAAACATCTTTGACCATTGCCTCTCGACAACATCATTTTGCCATCTTGCAACAACACAACTAGACAGACAAGAACAGATTTGTGCTAGCGTTTAGCTTTCAGAGGCTAACCGCCACAAAGTTACACTAGAGAAGAGCGTGTGTAAAGCGCTCGGCGCCATGCTAGTTCTAACTACTCCCACGTAAAAAAGAGTAGAGCGTGTGTAAAGCGCTCGGCGCCACGCTAGTAATTCATCGTCCAACCGACGCCACGCTTCGCCTTCGAGATGGCTGTCCGCGACTGTCCTACCATCTCCTACGTAAAAATGAAAAGAGCGTGTGTAAAGCGCCACGCTCACCCCACCAAGCTTTCAATCTCACCTAGCCTTCAGCCTACCGATGCTCTCGACCGGATCTTGTCGTTTACAACCGACCCGCGAAAATTCGGCCCTTGAGTACATTAATTAGTATTGTTATTGTTTCTTCCCCGAGGCAACGCCGCAACGCTCACCTAACTTGGCGAGGAGCTTACCTCTCCCACGGCGAAAGGGAGGAGCACCGCCCATCTATAAATTTGCGTGCCTACACGCTCCTAATAGCCATATTGGCTTTGCTTCTTCCTCGCCGGTCGCTTTCATGCGTCGGCTAATTCGCCCGTGGACAGTTTTTCAAGCTACATGTCAGAGTAGTACATTAAGCAGTACACTTAGAACGGTTTTATATCGGCAGCTCGCCGGTAGCGGCACGTTCATGTGAGCGCATGTCGCTACACCTACCCGGCCTAAGACACACGCTACAAGCACTACACCTTCGACCAAGATGGCACCTTCCTCGACGCAAGCTAGGACGACGTCAAGACCTCGGCTACCTTGAGGGGGGTGCTAGCACTAGCATCTCGTTGCCTAGTGCTTATGTACAAGGTAGCTATTTGTCATCCTAGTACTTTGTGTTATGCCATTAGCGGTACTCTATTCCCTACTAGTGGCGGTCGGCCGGCCCTGCCGGTGCCTTCGCCGGCCGCCATCTCTCTCCTTTTCACTTCCACAGCGGGCCCCCTTGTAGGGTCGGCACGACCTACGTGCAACTAACCGTTCCCGATTTCGACAGGTGTGTTGGGGTATTGTATGGAGGAGGGGTCGGGGTAGGGGCTGAGGGAGTGGGCGGCGGGTTGTGTGGGAAGGGGGTTGGGGTAAAGGGGTGTGGGTGGTGGGGTGGGTTGGGGGTGGGGAGTAGAGCGCCATTGCTCTCTTGTCGGCCACAGAGTGTGTGGATTGTGGAACCATCGTTGTACCGTGTTGCCTTGCCCAGCGTGCAATCCACGGAGTGGGGCGGTGCCATGCAGCAAGAGTTCGAATTCCTCATGGACAATGGAACATGGGAGCTCGTCGACCTCCCCGATGGCCACGCGGTCGTCAACGACGTGTGGACATACAAATGAAGTTAGATCAAGAGGGTGAGGTGTCGCGCTGCACGGCTCGCTTTGTTGCCAGCGGGCCGGCCTCGACTACGGTGACACCTTCTTCCGTGTCATACGCATGGCTAGCCTCCGCCTTTCCTTACCATCGCCGCCGCCATGGACATCAAATTGTGTCGGCTAGAAATGGACACCTCGTTTCTATATGCTCCCATCAAGGAGGATATGTACGTTCGGCAGCATCTCGGCTTTTCAGATAGTACCATGAAGGTGTACCACCTTAAGCGCTGTCTCGACGGCCTCCCCCGTAGTAAGTCTATGCAGTCCCCCGCGACTTCGACACCCTAATATGGGACTTGCTAGTCGACAACAGGTGGAAACAATGCGAGTCGGACCCGTGCATTTATATTATCCGCCCTCGAGCTGCGTTCGCGATGATTGCTCTCTACCTGGACGATATCCACGCCGCGTGCAATCAATGGACTTGGTTGGTTGCCTTTAAGGCCCAACTTGGAGCCATGTTCAAAATCAATGACCTCGGTGGACTTTCGCAGCTTCTAGTCATGCACGTCACAAAGGATATGACTGCCTGCACAATTTCCTTGGATAGGTTCAAGAATGTCAAGGACATTTTGGCCCGACATAGCATGACGGAATGTAAGATGTCGTCTTTGCAAATGGACCCCGGATTCTTGTTTGGCCATGGGCAGCTTGCATTACACATCTGTCCCCACGCGCCCTTATGTGTCTTCGGCTTTACGCATCCTTGGCTCCGCTCATGTGAACCCCACGGAGGCTCACCTCCAAACGCTAAAGAAGGTGGTGCGGTACCTTCCAGGGACTATCGACCTGCGCATGTCGTTGGGAGGGGGGATGCGGACCTCAGCCTCTAACATACAGGCTTCGCGGATGCAGATTGGGCGAACGACAAGAGTACGCGCAAATCACGTTCGGGCTACTTGTTTACGGCCGAGGACATGTGTGCTACAAGTCCAAACTACGGACTTGCATCGCCTTGTCCACATGCGAGGCAGAGTACTACTCTACAATATACTCTACCAAGGAGTGAGTCCACCTTCGCGGACTCATGGGGTAGATCTTCAACGAACCTATCAGCAAAATAACAATCATTTGGGAGGAAAACCAAAGCGCGATCGCTTACTCTCAAAGCGCATTGTTCGGCGAGAAGACCAAATAGATCGGCATGAAGTGGCACTTCCATAATAAGGACCACGTGGAACAGGGAATAATCACGCTTAGGTACTAAGCGAATGACCAAATGGTGGCAGCCATGTTCACCAAACCACTGCCATGACCTAAATCGAAGTGCAATCATGGGAAAAGCAAACCCAATGCAACGTTTCATCCCGTAGCTATCTTCAAGGGGAGTGTTCTAAGTCATATTTTCTAGGTTTTACTTAAGGATAGCCAATGTAAGCTATTCTTGATATTTTCAGTGCATGTCTAGACAAAACACAATTGTACACTTGACACGAATCTAGTGAGTCAATGCATAGTTGTCGCTATGCTACATCATCTCTTCACTTCCTTCGTCCCGACACCATACCTCAGGCTGGTTGTCTCTGTGGGTATACTTGTGTGACTTTGAATGCAACTACGTAAGCGCTAGTTATCTTGAACACTGAACGTGTATGCACGTTTCAACTAGGGGGGAATTGCATGCCGAAAAACCCTAGCTCATGTCGTCGACGGCCCCGACTCGATCCGCGCATACCCTAGTCCAAGATAAGTGCTACTTTTCCCGTCGCAACTGTTTTCTAGCATATATAGGCTACCATTCCCCTTCAAAGCATGGGAGGAAACCGTAGTTACAATTAGCATCCGTCTGCCGCTCCTCCCAACGCGTCCATCATGTCCCCGCCGGTCGGGTGATGGTTGTTTCCGGCACCGGCTGAGCCACCAGTTGTTTCCATTACCGCATGTACCCTCGAGAAAACACAGCCCCCCCTTGTAGTTTACGTCGGGTGTCTATACGGGAGCTGCGCTGTCACGGTAACTCTTAGCACGCCGCCCGAGGCACTCCTATCGATGTTGAGTGCCGACGAGGGGAGGGTTTGGGGGGAAAATTGGGCTCGTGATCCCAACCTCGAAGGTGTCGGGTACGGACGTTTTAAACGAAGCCCTTTGTACATGGGTTATCCGGCGGCGGCCGATCTCGAGGATCGTCGCCACCATACCTCGCCCCTTCTCTTTTCGTGGTTATCCTCCTCGCTGCTTGCGTCGAGCTCCAGCCTCCATGATCGGCTCGATTTTAGGAGCGCGGATCGACCTCGAGCGAGCGCCTTGTCGTGGCGTTGTTTTCATGTTGTCCGTCGCTAGCTCCAACACCCACGATCCACAATAGATTCGCCCGAACCCCGAGTCATCTCCACACGCCTCCGGAGATATAGTCACCCGCCTCTAGAGACTGGTCGATAGGATTACGAATGTTTCTAAGGTTAGCGACGAATGCATTAGACTGTTAATGACGAGTGTTGGCGTCCGTCCGCGCGGCGGACGGGAGCAACCGCGCGAGCCCCCTCCGTCTCCCCCTCTCCCCCCACACCCGCGTTGTTTTGCACGTTGTGCGCCAAGTCAACCTCGCCATTCATCAATCTGAATGGAGAAAATGAAAATGTTTCTACAACAATACCAGCAAAATGGACCGTTATCTAACTACCATCAGTTGCTCAGCCATTTAGGACACTTAAGAGCAAAGATCCGGCCGTGTATTCTTTGACCATGCACACCTATCGACACCTGTGTGCAATGTGTGCCTACATTCCTCGGAGGCTGAAAACTGTAAGCAATAGCAGTACTTGCCACCCCCCCCCCCCCCCCCCCCCCCCCCCGCCTAAGAAGTAACCGCAGAAATAACCTTGTAATAAAGAAAGAAGATCTAGGAAAATGAAGAGCCGCTTGTCAAGAAATACAAAATGAAACGGCTGCTCGACCTTCACAATGCACGGCCCGCTCCCACCGAACCGGGGTGCCGACCGGCCTAGGCCGATCGGCGTTCGAGAGGGGCGACGGGCCAGCCTAATCTAGCTCCCGCGTGACTTCAGTCTTGCCAGAGAAAGGAGGGGAAAGGCTAGCAAAAACCCCCTCCTCACGCAGTCGCTCGTCGACCCCGCCGCCGCATCCCGTAAGTCCCGTCGTAGCCGCTCCTCCCGTCGCGACGTTCCTCCTAGTCGAGGTCCCCCGTCACCTCGAGGGCAGGTTGGGGGAACCAAGACTAGCACACAGACAAAGTTAGCGCTCATGCCGTCGCGCTAAAAAGTTTTCCCGGCAATTTCCACGGCTTTTGTCTATTTGGTACCCGGGTACATGTTTGGGAAACCAGCCAACGGCCGTACCCTCCGCCCACCGATCGCGCGTCCGTCGAGCACCCTTGTTTATAGTGCGAGCCTCCGCGATAACCCGGGCTCGCACTCTCTTATATTGGGTGTCCATGTCGATAGTGGGCAGTGGTGGGGTAGGGCATGGTCACCATTGCCGGATCCAATAAGGCCGCGGGGGTACGGACATTATAGCAAAACCCTGGCGCCCGCCGGCGGCGCAGCGGCGGCGGCCCCGGAGGGGGGTGCGCTCGCATGCCCGTCGGCACCTACCTCTAACTCCACGCGGTGGGCGCTGGTAACCCCGTAGCCGTGCCAGGCCTGGCACGGTAGGGGCTGAACGAGGTACCGACTGCTGCGATCCGCGGGATCAACAGCTGTCGGGAAGCCCTGTACGGAGGGTTTTGGAAAAACATAATATCCGTACAACGGCACATGGATCTCCCGCTGGGCATGTCCGATATGTTTTTTCAGCAACTAAATACTCACAAATACTCTCCCGTAACGGCGGGAACGATGTCTGCGGATTGTTTAATTTCTTTGGCGAGGAAGGGTACGGACGAATCAACGGTGGGACGAGGGTGTTGGAGCTTGTGGCGGACATTTGGGGAGCAGCGCTAGGGCACGGCGCTCGCTAGCAACCGCCAGCCATGCAAGAGTTTTAAGTCTACCCTGGGGGCGAGGCCTGAAGCTACGCATGACGGAGGTGGGTCGCGGTCGGAGGAGCATGACGGTCTTTCGGCGGTGATCCTTAGGATCTACCGCCGCCGGGAAAACCCGGTACGGGGGGCTTTTGGAAAAATATTCCCGTACTTAACATCTTTTGTGGTTCGGCGACTCGATCCCTGTGTCCGACCCACCCCTCCCTTGGTCGGTACCCGGTTATCGACAGGCTGCCTCATGCAGTGTGCCTAGGGTTATCGAAACGGCATACTGCTCGTAAAGGCGGCCCCCTAACAACGTAAACCACCGGGGAAGGGTACGGCCGGCCACAACGCGATCAGATGGGTGTTGGAAACAGACGGAACAAGGACATGGGACAAGAGAACATCTTGCTAAGGGGCATGAGAGCCAGCCGGACACCGTCTGCAACCTAGTTATTTTCTCTTCTCAGCCCCCGAAGGAGGAGAGAAGATTGTTAATCCATGTACACACGGAATGGCATGAAGGGGGTTAGAACCGCCGCTTCCCGGAACGGAGTTGTACGCCTTATCCAAGTACCGCCAAAAGTCGGTACCCGATAGGAACATATTGTGTATATGAACCCATCGCATCGCATCGCGACTGAGCGGCGAACACCTATAGCGAACACCTATAGGTGGAGGGCCAAGACTCCCCCGGAGTCTAGCATACATATGTGCCCATTAGTAGTCCTACGGAGGGATATGTAAACAAAGACCAGGCTAGGTGGCGAGCTGCGTCGGGAGGAGGACCTAATACCTCGGGCGGGGTTGAGCACGGATCGAGACGGGACCGACGACGACCTGAGCGAGGGGGGTTTTTCGCCTGCCTTTCCCCCTAGCTCCGGCACGACCGGAGTCGCACATGAGCCGAGGTCAGGCAAGCTCGTCTCGACCAGCTCATGCTGACCGGCCTTGCTGATCAGCGACCCCGCAGCGGCTGGAGCAGGCCGCGTATCATGGAGAATAGCGACATTTTATATTTCATACTATACCAAAAAAGAACACGTATAGATCAAGGAAAAAAACATGGTTACGTGTATGTTTGAGACGGTATCGCCACTGCCAATGGAGAGGTTGGGATTAGTGGCTCACGGTCTACCTCTTGCTTATGAGTCCTGCAGATTGGCGTAGCACAGGGGGGCCCAAAGACAACATCCGGTTTATACTGGTATTGTTGTAAACAATTTCACTTCATTTCATTAGCAAAACCCTACGCACAAAGTTTCCCGGCGGCGGTTGATCCTTAGGATCGCGGCCGCCATACCACGCCGCTCCTTCCGTCGCGAAAGACCTCCTCTCTGTTGGTGTCGTGCTGCCCCCCCTTGGATCGGCTCGACCGCCGCAAGCTACTCGGCGAGCAGCAAGCGCCCTTCCCCGGCGCCGCTTCCCGGTTGTCCGCCGCAAGCTCCAACAGCCTCCACCTACCGCTAATCCACCCGTACCCTCTGCGCCAAAAAATATTTCACATAATCTGTCACCGCCTCCCTATAGGAGAGTATCTTAGAGTATTTTGTCGCAAAAGACATTTAGGACATGCCGAGCAGGAGATCTTAGTGCCAGTGTACGGATATTGTGATTTCCAAAACCATTTGATGCGCATGTGTTTTTCCCTTTTTCTTGATTGATGGTTTCCATTTCTTTTCCTGTGATTAATGGTAATTTATTGATGGATGGCTATCGCTGTAAACCCTTTTTCTTGTAGTGATCTCTCATCAAACGACAACATCAGTTTTCGGGGTATAGATTTTTTTTTGAATTTGAAATATCGAATTCCGGCCAGGAATAAATATATGTAAAATGGTTTAGGGCTTTACATTTTGGCTTTACCCTTTAATTATAAGGCCATAAAAATGTGAAATAATATAATTTAAACAAAATGCACAGCGTGCCGCTATATCAAGCTGCGTACTAAACAAATGAGAGCTCGTCACTCGCCCTAGCTACACGAAGCAGCCCAGAGCTGCGTTTCTACTTTTCCGCCATGGCGTCTCTGACAGAGTACGAGCGGCAACGAAATGACCAGGTGGCACGCAATCTCGCGAAGCTTCAGCAGCTGGAAGTGCCGTTAACTGTTGGCACAAAGGCTTCAGCTCCGCGTCCAATAGAGAATCGAACGAATTATTCGAACAAGCGGGCGAAGGTAGCGGAGGAGTCGAGCGGCGTCGACCAAAGGATCCGGCGGAGATCCGCCAGGTTAGCTACCGTGAAGCCCGCTTCGTATCAGGAAGAGCCGGGTTACGTTAACTTAACGCCTCCGTCGGATATTAGGGCACGGGATACCCGGGGAATTGAAGTGCAAGGTAAAGCACTGTCAACGATACCGCCGCCGGATAACTCCCGCTTTGAGGTCGACGAGCCACCGGTAGGCAGTATCAAAGCGGCGAGGGCAACGTCGGAGGATGCGTTGGAGAGCTGGTTGGGCAAAGTGGTCGCAAGCGAGCGCAATCCACCAAAAGCGTCCGCTGTCTCGCTTCTAACACGCGGTGATCCGAACGCGCCACCGCCTCGCTTTTCTAAATACAGCGGCGTCGCGGAGCTAGCCGACGCGTTGGCGATCTTCGTCAACCTGGACCCATCCGTGGGGCGTGGTGAACTGTACGACAACACGTTCTCATATGGCGGCAGGTCAGCTATCACTGTTACCCCTTTATTATGTGAACACAAACCCGTCACTATACATGCCTCAAGTAGGCCTTCGAACACAGCCGACTACGGTGAGGGTGTATCTAGGTTTTTGCAAAAAGCAGAGGTACTGAGTAAGTAGGCCGAATGAGTACAAGACTGACAGCTACTTTTCACTCTGTTCTCGGGGTGTACTGCGGCAGGAACATGACGTGGTACGCCTCCTCTCGCATGACAGAGGAGACGGTTGCGGTGAGGCGTATGCTCGCTACGATGTCTGCCGCGTCGACGGCTAGCTTTGGGGACGATGACAGTGTACGGGAAAATGTGGAGGGGTCAAAGGAGAGGGTACTTCTGTTCCTCCGTGAACCCGGCGGCTACTACACGTTCTGTGGCCGAGTAGTAGCGACAGCTTGGGTGCCGGGCAGTCGGCCACTAAAGCTTGTATGGCGGCTGTGTCACTTCAACCGGCTTCGTGATGAACCTCCCTTCCAGCGCCTTGTCGGGCCAGCTCTTCAGCATGCCCCGATTTCCTATGATTAGGGTTTGCTGATCCCGGAGCACTGATCGGTACCCGTACCTTTCCCTCTAACAATCCCTCTAGCAATGCCTCATTACATTTTTATTACGGGTAGCAAAGGAAGAGTTTTGACGGTTCCCCGGGAACCGGGTTCCCCACCCCCCAACCCCCCTCCATGTAAACATACACGTGGTTACCACTTCCTTGCTTTTGTAGAATATGTGTTCGCTTCATGCTCACCAGCATACATAGGTTGCGTAAGGAGGATGTAACAACTATATAATATATTAAAATTATACACCCTACCGTCATTAAACACAGTAATAAGTTCTAAAGTACTATTGGACCGCAAAACAAAGATGGGTCGGTAGCTCGAATGAGCAACGCCGACCGTCTTCACTTAGGGCTTGGCCTCCCGATGAGCGACAAACTGGTGGAGACAGGGCCCGTTGAACAATATGCACCGTCCACCTCTTCCCGACCGAGCCTAGCTCACCCCGGTCAGTGGATCCGTAGACACATCATACGGTACACACAACATGGAGCAGCTTTCCAAAACTTGAATTTTGTCCGCCGACAGATTCCGCGCCACTCACTTCGAAACCACAATGCTTACCCACCTCAATGCTGCGAACCCGTAACCTTCACCATCGCTTACAAAAAAACCCCTTCCACGGGACCGGCGCGCCACACCGCGCCCCACCGAGCGTCCGGACGTTCACGTCCGCCGCCCACGTCCAGCAAACCCAAGTCCCATCGGACCTTGCCGTGTGCCGCCAACACACGAAACCCACCACGACCCCACCTCCAACCCTCACGACTAACCCGCCTCTCACCTCAACCTACGACAAACAAATCTTGATCATCATGACTACGAACTCTAAACTCCCCTCACCGTGTAGAAAGGGTCTACTGCGGGATCGCCCCGCGCCCGCCATCACCGAGGACCACTACAACCCCCGGAGCCGTCTAGCCGGCCATCCGCTCGCTCCATTCCTCACTTCGCCCCAACTACCCCCGGCGGACCACGATCTGGGCACTCCTCTGGACCCCTCACCTACACGAGGCCTCCAGACGCCACTGGTCCTCGTTGTACCGAGGTCAACAACCGACTTGGGACGGGCCGCTTACCTCTCGGCCCGCACAGTCCAGTCATACCTCCTTACAGTACTCCACCTCCCCCCCAACCCTTGCAAGTTTCTAGATACACGGCGTTTTCCTTCCCGAATCGACATTGCCGTCGGAGTCGCTGCTCTCCGCCTTCTACGTAGCTCGCCGATGGTTCCTCGAAAGCCTCAACCAAATCGACGACCTCACAGCTCGCTCTAAAGATATAATCGGCCGAGAAGTCGCCCATCACTCGCGATGGATTGCGACCACAAGTCGAACGGAACCTCCGACCATGCCACCTCACTTTGACCACACCCCTCTCCCCCTCGAACTCGCATCGGGCTTTCAGGAAGTTTGCTTGGACATGCCTACCTCATGTACTGCGGTGGGTCTGCTTTACCAACTCGCTTCACAACAATAACGTGAACTCCGATCGGCCGGTCCGGCGCCACCCCGCGCAGCAACTATCCCCCACCTATTGGCCCCCGTGAAACAAAAGACAAATCAGTTCCACCGAGCAGCAACGGTCCCCGAAATTTCAGGTCGCCGCATGAAACTCAGCTCCCCCTTGTTCATTGATCTCTCTGGCCCAAAAACTACCTCCCTCGTATAGGATCTGTTTACTAACCGCGATTGAGCTCGCCTATGCGTGGAACGGCCTCTCGCCGCCCGTGGCCTCCCACGTCGAGGACCTCCTGGAGTCCCGGAGTCAACACATTTTTCCTCCTCCAGCTTGCGGACGCCCTCCAACCAGTCGCCGACCCAATCCCTATCAGAGACGACCCTTCCTCATTTTGGGTAAATATCCTCCACATGCCCAAAGTTCCAATCCATTCACAATCAGGCCATGTAACCATTCAAACTTCACACAATCCCCTTCACACACCAATACCCCCTACCTCCCAACTTCACACAATCACCATCACACCCCCACCTGTCATTGGACACGTCCCATGCACCTCATGGGTGGCCACCTGCCTCACCACAGTCCTCATCCAATCCCCGCAGACCCTCTCCCTACCATGCATAGACGATGACGGCGCCATACCCCCCACACACTGGCTCTCCACCCTCCTTCACCAAGCCGCACGCGAGTACACACTCCTTCACGCCAACTCAAACCCCCCACTCCGCCTTTGACCTCACTCTACACACCTCCCTACAAAAATTTCCAGACGGCTCCTACTACCGCTTTCAACCCTCCCCCTCCCCCAACATCGCCACAAGTATCCAAATCTCACTCACCACCGCAATGTACTGCTTCCTCATTTGCACCAACGGCACTGCCACCATTCCCCTCAAGCACACATTCATTCACAGTAGCTCACACACCCATGCCTTTTGTACACTCAGAATCAACCCCCTCCACTGCTCCACCTTCGGTAGGGCCCGCCTCTCGGACCCTATCTTCAAAACCACCCTCCCCCAAACCACTCAACATTCCAAAACACAAAACGCTCTACCGCAACCCGCCTACCCTTCTCCTCCTTTGGACCCGACACCTCATGGACGTCAACACATACAACAAGTGGCAGGTCGATACCTCCGACTCCTCGGTGATGGACGCCGACGACTACACCCCCTTCGACCTCGACTCCCTCCCCGACATTCAACTCCCCTCCTTCCACACCAACCCTACCACAACCCCATCACGCGCTCCCCACCCCTCAAAAAAACGCCACTCCACCTCCATGAACCAAACTCCCCATCATCCCCTCCCATGAACCCATGAACCCCGGCCCACCCCCCCTCCGGCCCACTCTCCTCCCAACCATCACCGAAGACTCCACCGGCCCCATGGACTCCTCCTCCACCCCAATCACACACCCCGACCCCAAACCTCCATGCAAACGCACCTCCCCCTCCCCCACCCTCCCCCTCACCCACGCCCACCCCCAACACCGCCACATCCCCCCAACCCACCCATTCCCCACACAACCCAACCATCAACCGCATGTCCCTATGGTCACCACTCCTAAGTCCCGGCCCTCAACGGACCCCGCCCTCAAACTTGCCCCCCCGGTTGGCATCACCAAGCACACCCGCCAGCCCCACCCCTCCCCACCGCCAGTCCCCTCGCACCACCAAACTCAACCCCACCGCCCCTCTCATCCCCTCCCAACCCCCACCACACCCCACCCTCTCATCCCGTCCCCGATACTACTCTGTCTACCCATCCCTCCCTCTACCCTCTCCCCGCCACCCCCCAAGCACCCTCCGACCTCGATCTCGAAGATTGACCTCCCAGACGAGACCACCGCCGACTCTACGAACCCTCACGCCTCCGGCCATCCCATTCTAGCTTCCATGACTCCACCGGCCGACAAGGCCGAATCCCGTCCCTAAACCTTCAGCACTTGGGCCCCACGGCCCGGAGGATAGATCCCACAACGCCCTCCCACCTCCCTACCTGATATCCGACAACACATTGTAACTACTACGCATCCGGCCTCGCTTCCGCTTCACTTCAACACCCAAAGTTGCACAATCAAATTACACATCTACCTCTTTGACTCAAACCTTGAATATGGCCTCCCTTCCCCCATCGGTAATCTCGACTCCTCCGCAGTGCTCTCCTTGCAATGGGGACGCTACCACTCTACCATGAACACACCAACCTCTACGCCATTGCTACATCCCTCGCTAAACTACACTCCACCACCTTTGCCTCCTACACTATACTCACCAAGAACGAAATTGATAACCTTCAAAACCATAAGGTAATCTCGACTCCTCCGCAGTGCTCTCCTTGCAATGGGGACGCTACCACTCTACCATGAACACACCAACCTCTACGCCATTGCTACATCCCTCGCTAAACTACACTCCACCACCTTTGCCTCCTACACTATACTCACCAAGAACGAAATTGATAACCTTCAAAACCATAAGGTCTACCTCAGCCAATCGACTAGCCTCTCTAACATGGGTACATCACTTGCTCTCCACACCCCCCTCACCCCTCAACCCCTCCCCTACCGCCATCTCGGTCTTCCCCTCCCCTACACACTTCACCGACCACTCGGCCATCCACCTCGTCATTCCAGCCTTCTTCACCCTCATCGCTCGTGCCCCCGCACCCGACGACCCCTCACGCACACCACAGTCCACCCGTAAGTTCAAACTCCCCTCCGCCACACAACACCACATGAAAGAATACCAAAACAGCACACCCGCCCTCATCAAACAATCTGCCACAATGTAGAATTGTGCAAACACGTTTAGTATAGAAGGTAACTAGAGTATACTCAATTACAGTCACAGTCACACTAAGGGACAGTCACAATGACATGCAGCCTGAGGCTTGGTGTCGGGACAAAAGAAGTGAGAAGCTGAAGTCTAGCGACAGCTCCATATCGACACACTAGACCAATGTATAGTGTACAGTTGTGCCTTGTCAGGGCATGTACTAAATACATCTAGACTAGCTTACAACAGCTGTCTGATAACTAGTAACCAATAAGTATTGATCACAACACTCCCCCTGAAGATAGCTACGGGATGAAGCGTTGCATTGGGTCCGCTCCTCCTAGGATGGCACTTCGGTGCCGTGCAAGTGCAGGTCTAGGCAGCGGTTTAGTGAACATGTATGCTACCATGTGGTATGTAGGCAAGTACCGCAACCTCATAGTCCCCTATTCCACGTGGTCCTTAAGGAAGTGCCACTTTAGGTCGATGTGCTTGGTCTTCTTACTAACCAATGCGTTCTGAGAATATGCAATCGCGCTTTAGTTGTCTTCCCAGATGGTAGTTGTACCATTGATGGGCTCGTCGAAGATCTCCCCCATGAGTTGGCGGAGGTGCCTCATACAAAGCTACTTGAACTGCCCATCCGCTTACCGCCACAACATCCACCGCGACACACTCCTCTCCATCACACAAACCCTCAAAACCCGCTGCAACGCTGGCATCCGTACACACCTCGGCAAAATTAAAGCACACAACCACTCACTCGGAAACGACCTCGCAGACACTCTAGCTAACCAAGTCGCGGATGGTCACCCACCCGACACTACATACACCACAGATTCAGAAGTGTCGATAGGCCACTGGACCCGGCCATACACCCTCATTCCACAAACCCTAAGGGAACCCATACCCTACAAATACACCAACCTCAAAGCTGACGCTCACACCTACAGCACCAAAAACACACACACACACCCCTCTCACAAACATCCAAACACGGTGCCCTCCTCGCCCGCGCCGCGGAGGACGGCGCCGACTTCTCTTTCCACAAAAAATACACAACACTCACCAACATCCATTTCACCCACAAACAAGATTTCATATGGGGAATCCACAACACCCGCCTTCTCACACAAAACCCCACCCTGCGCTGCCCCATGCGTGGCCAATTCACTAGCAATGGCCACATGGCCGGTAACTGCCCCATCATGTCCGGCCTAAGACAAGACCGACACAATAGTGCGCTGCAACTCCTACTCTCCCTCTTGGAACGCCACAACGGAGGTCGATGGGAAACCATCGCTGCGGACTTCGGTAACAAACCCATCAAATCATTTACATCCCCAACACCCACCCACACCCCTCTTGACTGTCACCCCCCCACCCCACTCACATGGCCACCCGCCTTGTTGTTGCTGACGAAGGTCTCTCGCCCGACTCACTAACCTCATGCCCCGCCATCCTCCCCCCCGAGATTCTCCTCCCCGCGCTACGAACCCCCGCACACAAACCCGACTTTATCCGCCTCCTCGAACCTCGCTTCGTCGGTCACACAAACGGTCGCCGCCGATACTCATCAGTTAAAAAGATTCAGATAGGGGAGTGGAAGTACTGCACGGACCACAACCTCTCCCAAATACCTCACCTCATACGTGCCAAATACACACCCCTTGCAAACGCCATCCGCAGCCACTAGCCAGGCACAATGATAGACATCCTCCCCATCGTCATGAGCCGCACGGGCACACCGCACTCGTCCACCATCACAAGTCTCACCTCCCTACTTAACGCCCGCACATACCATCCTGACAAACTCTTCAACCTCTTCCCAAGGTAAACATGTAACCGGAGCGTGACTTGCGTTGTCGGCTGTCATTCGCTTAGTCCGCATCAGCGAAGCCGGTGAGTTGGAGGCTGTGGTCACTCAACCCCCCCCAACGTCAGGCGCAATTCCAGGGTGCCCTTCAGGTATCGCACAACCTTCTTGAGAGCTTGGAGGTGGGCCTCGGTCGGATTGGCTTGTGCAGAACTGAGGATGCTCAACGCAGTAGAGACGTATGGGCGCGTGCACACTGCAGCGTACTGTAGGCTGCCAAGGAGGCTCGGATAGACATCTTTGGCCACACCGGTGAGGAGTGGGGAATCCGTGCGCGAGAGGCCTGAGAGGAAGCTTGGATCCATCGGTATAGACGACGGTTTGCAGTCAGACATGTTGTGCTTGACCAGGATGTCCTTCACGTCCTTGGATTGGTCCATGGAAATAGTACGGGCGGACATGTCACGGGAGATGTGCATGCCCAACAGCTAAGAGAGGTCACCCAGGTCTTTAATCTTGAACCTTGTTCCGATGGTTGCCTTGAAGGCCTGCATCCACGCTGTGTCATTGCACGCAGATGGGATGTCATCGACATACAGCGCGATCATGGCGAAAATGTCGCCAGCTCGGAAGGTGTCGATGCACGGGTCCGACATGCACTTCTTCCACCCTTGTTTGACTAGCCAATCCCGCAAGAGATTGTTGAACTCGCGGGGGGACTGTATCAGACCGTACATGCACCGTTTGAGGTGACATACCTTGTGAGATCCGTCTGTGAAGCCAAGTGGCTGTCGAATGTAGACATCCTCCTTTATAGGTGCATGTAGTAGGAAGGCAGTATCAATGTCCAAATGGCAGAGCTTGAGGTCCATGGCGGCGGAAATGGTGAGAAACAATCGCAGGCTAGCCATTCGGATGACAAGCGAGAATGTCTCTGTGTAGTCAAGTCCCGCGCGCTGGCTGCAACCCTTGGCGACAAACCGGGCTTTGTAGCGAGAGACGGATCCCATCAAGGTCGGATTTGATCTTATAGATCCACAAGCTGTTTACGACCGCACGACCGGCCTGGAGGTCAACGAGTTCCCACGTGCCGTTGGACAAGAGGGAGTCATAATCCTGTTGCATGGCCAATTGCCATTCAGCGGACTGATTGTTGGAGAGAGCGGCCCGGTACGAGGCAGGTTCAACGCAATCCCGCGCAGAGAGGAGGGCAACATCAGTGCCAACAGGTTGGTGAGGAGGGGCAGCAACTGTGAGAGCCAAGATGGGCTGTTCGACGATATCCTCTTTGGCAACACCTTGCTCTGGGTCACATCACGCAATGACGTACACAAGTGGGTAGGCCGAGAGGTGGGCAACGTATTTACCCAACCGGATGGAGTGTGATCGAATGCGGGTTTGACGATTGTTATCTGGCATGGGAGGGCCGTCGTCAATGTCCACCGGTTCAAGCGGAACATGATGCGAGGACGGGAACATGGCGTCAGTGCTGATAGAGATCAGAGGCCGTCTCGTCAGAGACCAGAGAGTCGGTGTCATGAAATGGCAGGAACATTCTCCTGGAACATGACGTGCACGGAGATAGTGATGCGCCGTGTAACTGGATTTTATACACGGTAACCCGGGGCGTCGGGTGGGTAGCCAACCATCACACCGCGAAATGCCTTTTCGCCGAGCTTGCGGCGAAGCTTATCGGGGACCTTAGCGAAGACATCGCAACCGAACACACGGAACATGGATGCATCATGCTCGACTTGAGCGAGGAGAGTCAGAGGCACACCGCCAGAGAGTCCAACTGCACGACTTAAGGTGCGATTGCGGAGATAAACAACACTACTGACCGCGCATGATCACATAGCATTCGGAACTGACATGCAGTGCATCATGGCAGATGCGTTGTCCCGAATAGTGCCCCAGGGACGCTCCCCTTTACCAAGCATGTGGTGAGCGTATGGTGCCGAGAATTGGATACCAACTCCCAAACAACCGCACATTTGCCGCGTCGCAGTAGCCTCAAAGACCGAGTTAGAGTCAAATTTAAGGATCGGGGCAAACGCACCCTCGGCAGAGTGATATCGGGCGTGCAAACGACGGACCTCAAGTAGGATAGACTCCTACTCGCTGCAAGTGTCATCCTTCGATTTAAGGTATCTGACCCACATGTAGTTTGTGTGGTGGTCAATCACGAGAAAATAGTAGCGCAACGCATGAGGCGAAGGCACATTGACATGTCTTCTAATGTCTGACGACAGGTTCATAAGGGGGCGGGGAGGTTTTGCACATGCTAGCGTATTGCGTGGTGCGGCACTGGCTTTGTTCAAGAGACATGAGTCACAAGAGACATTCTTTACATAGCTAGGCGGTGCAGGAGAAGTAGGAACACCATTAGCATGCTGAGCGTGTAGGCTCTGCATGTTGAGGTCTCCAAACCGTCGGTGCCAAAGTACAGAGTCGCACTGAGCAGTCGGAGGGACATCACTGTCTACCAAAGGCGGGTTGGCTATGGAGGGCAGCCTCCCATACGCTGTCGAGTGAGGAAGGAAATAGAGGCCGTTTCCCGACGGCTTCAACACGCCCATTCATGTGGGGACCAGCAACAATCCAAAATATGTGTCAGTCGGAAAGAGGAATTCACAACCACAGTGGGATTGCATCTAGCTCACGCTAAGGAAACGGCCAATGTGTTGTGCAGAGCGCGCGGACAAGTCACGAGTATACAATGCGTGAACTGTGCGACGTATGACCTGCCCAAAGACAAGTGGGATGCGAATCTCAACGTTGCCGCTCCAACACCACCCACACGGGAGTTGCCCGACGGGGGGTCAAAGGACACGAAATCACTGCGAAATGCAGTGAGGGTGATGGAGCAGGCAAAGTCCACCACCCAAAAATCCGAGAGATCACGTCCCGGGGGTGTGGACGCAGAGAACACAATAGAGCATAACGTGGTACCAACCTCGGTGTCGTCGTATTCGTCGGTGCATTCCATCTCCGAAGGGCCGGCACCGGGGTCATCGCCGTATGTGTCTGATTGATGCAGGTCGCTCAGGAGTGCGTTGTGGGACGTCTGTCCGCTCGAGGTGCCATACTTTTGGACTATCGTTTTGCGCTTGGCAAGATTCCACTTCAGCAGAGCGTCATGTGAGGCCTTGCAGGAGGAACGGATGTGGTCCCCTTGCGCATGAAGTGCACGTACTCGGTGACTGTCTTTCCGGGGCGCTGCCGCAGCATGATGTTGTAAAGCAGCGCAAGTGAGCGCGCAAACGATCGGGCATCCAAGCGCTCGCAGAGGATCTCCCATGCAGCAGCACCACAGTCGGTTCGAGCTGCGGTGATGCACCGGACCGCTTGGTCCGCGCGTCTGTTGTCGCCAAGAGCGTGGCGGAGAAGTGCAAACGCATAACTTTGCGCATTATCGTCCAGGTACGCGCCAGATTCTCGCAGTGCCAGTTGGGGGATCAAGTAGGCGGCTTTCAACGACAGGAAGTCGAGAAACCTATTCTTCCAGTGGCGGAACTCTGTGTTTGGACCCATCACAGGAACGTTCATTTTCATAGACATGTTGATGGCGTCCATGTCGAAATCAATTGTCTCACCTGCTGCGCCATTAACGACAACATGGTCGATGGTGGGGCGGCGACCTCCACGTGCGGCTGGTCCAGCAGGAGGTGCAGACACGGAGGGGTGTCTGGGTGGGCCATGCGGAAATAGTGGTGGAGCATGAGGAGGTTCTGCAGGCAGTAACGGCTTGTCGACAGCAATGGGCGCAGGATGATTGCGCAACGCGTCACGCTGCATGAGCTCACGAGTGTCAGCAGCTTGTGCATCCAGCCGACTGGTAATGATGGCCAGATGTCCCATGAGCGCGACCATAGGAGTTGAGTCCGGGGGAGGCGAGGGAGTGTCCCTGGAGCTCCTCGACGACCCCTCTGGATCAAGAGGCTGCGAGGGCTTTCCCGGGTTCTTCTATTTAGCGGGCATGACGAGTAACTGGCGCCAAGGCAGTGGAAAAATCCACTAGCATAACTTGTGTCTAACGGTGAATTCCAGAGAGACGGCATGATGCCCGACGACCCTCAGCATCATGCCCCGGGGCGTCTCAAAGTATCTTTTCCGTATCCTCCACCCAGTGTGGGACACAAGTCACAGCCAAAGACAACCACAAAACGGCGGAGTGTTCGGCCCGGCCGAGACTAATTCGCGCGGTTCTAAAGCTGTCGTGCACCATGTGTATGCGTATTCACCCTCCAGTGCGCCACCCCCCGACTCCAGCTTGGGCATGTATGCACCCTCTCCACGCCGAGCAAGTGCGCTTTGTGTGGGTGGCTGTTCGACGTCCTCGAGCTGCCGGCTTAGGTGGTGCTTACCGGGAGAAGTAGCAGGTGAGTATTGGCGGGTTTTACACCGAATACGGGATTAAGTACTAAATTAAAAACTAGCAATAAGGGCGTTGCCTTACGGGAGAGTGTCGGAGATCGCAGCTCTCCGAAAAAAGTGGTCGCGTGTGAGTGACTTGAAGTGGGGGCCCATAATCTGTAGAACTGTGCAAACACGTTAAGTATAGAAGGTAACTAGAGTATACTCAATTACAGTCACAGTCACACTAAGGGACAGTCACACTGACAACCAGCCTAAGGCTTGGTGTCGGGACAAAGGAAGTGAGAAGCTGAAATCTAGCGACAACTCCATATCGACACACTAGACCAATGTCCAGTGTACAGTTGTGCATGGTCAGGGCATGTACTAAATACATATAGACTAGCTTACAACAGCTGTCTCATAACTAGTAACCAGTAAGTATTGATTACAACACATCCTTCATGTTGCAATACTTAACACACCCTCATCCACGGCCTCCACCAACCACCTAGACGCCCTCGCCTCGCAATTCGCTGCCCTCCTCTCCAACCATATGGACCATGCAGCCACCATATGTTCCCTCCTCCCCTCGAAGAAACCCAACCCCCTAACTCGCATCCCCGGACCCCACCTTGCTCTCTTAAGAATCCCGCAGACTCATTCAAACCCTCCGTCGCTGCAGCACCCACCGCGGTCCCCTTCCCCTCGCCCAATCTCTCCTTCATACGACCAACGATATGACCCACGATACCATAAAAATCAAGTTTCAAGAACGCATTTGCCACCCCCTCCACTCAGCCACCACGGATAAATTGAAAAAGATAAATCTCGCGCCAATAGCGCCTACGACGCTTACCCAAAATCCTCCCACCGCCTACCAAAAATTAAAAGCGGCCTCCTTTCCCATAGCCGTGCCACCTCGACCCTCCATAAAATCACTCGACCAGACTCAATAACTGTAACCTCTCCAAACGATGTTCTCGCAGCATTCCACTCACACTTCGACAACGAACTCGCCCGCGCCATCCCACCCGAGCTTCCCCTCCCTCCGTGGGAACACCCCGAAAACCCCGACCCATTCGTTATCGAGCCCCGCGGGGATTCCTCCCTCACATTCGCCGACATGACAACCCGCGACATACTTGATAAAAAGATCAACTCGCTAGGCAGTGGCAAGGCCCCCGGCATAGACGGGATCCCTATAGAAATCACCACGCTCCTACCCACTGCGTCCCGCTCCGCACTCTTCTCCCTCCTCTCCCTCCTCGCCCACAAGGCCTATACTCCCCCCGAATGGAGCCACAGCACCACCTGCGTACTACATAAACAAGGTGACCCGAATCTACTCGACAACTACCGCCCCATCGCCCTTATGAACAATCTACTCAAACTTTGGACAACACTAATCTAAGATGCATGCTCTAAATATGCAGAAACCCACGGCATCCCCAGCGACCAATGAGATGGATTTCGCCAGCAACGCAGCATCCACGACGCCCTTGCCTCCATCATCATGATGATGGAGGATGCAAAAATATACAACAGAGACATCTGCATCATGTACGCGGACTTCAGAGGCGCTTTCAATGCCGCTGACCACCGCATCATGTTCAAACACATGCGACAACTCGGTATGCCCTCAACCTTTGTAGACACTTGCGAACAACTTTATCGTGTCTCCACCACCAACTATATCACCCCATACGGCCCCACCCCTTCCATCGACATCAACCGCGGCACACTACATGGTGACACCCTCTTTCCCTTCTTAGTCATCCTCTTTCTCGAACCATTACTCCGCTGGCTCACAATCGGCAGCCGGGGCTATCGTCCCGGCGCACCCACCGCTAGCGTGGACCCCACAGAACCCACGGCGACCTATCCCGGCCACGGCTTCGCCGACGACCTCAGCCTCGCAATGGGCTCACCCGCCAATATGACCATCGAGCTCCAAAACCTCTCCCTCTTCAGCGCTTACACATGTATGAATGTTAACGTTCGAAAATGCTACATTACCGGCAAACTCAAGCGTTTAGGCAACGCCCTCTCCCTCTCCAACCACACCCTCCTTGCCTCCCGCCTACAACACCACTTGGTCACCATCAGCACACACACCTCCACCATCCCCTCCATCGGCCCCTCGGACACCTACCGTGTCCTCGGTGTAGAACTCAGCACCTCCCTCATCTTCACCAAACACCGGCAAGAACTAAAGAACACAACCACCTCCTTCATCAACGCCCTTTCCCCCTCTCTGCTAACACAATTCCGCAGACTACGCGTAATCCGCGGTCTCCTAATCGGCAAGCACTTCACCCTTAAGTTGGGCCTCTTCAGCGGTTCCCAGCTAGACATCCTTGAAGGCCAAATCTGCCGGGCTGTCCGCTCCGCCGTCTCCTCCGTGCGCAACCTCCCCCGAACAACTCTCCACCGCCCCACATCCGACCTCGGTTACGGCCTCCCCTCCCTCAAAGCCCATGCCGCACAGCTCGCGGTCTGTAGTCACTTCCACAAAACTATGAACACCCTTGGCTTCAAAGGCCATCACATGGCAAGAACACACATCCACACCATTTCCACCACATATAACCATTGGCCCACGGAATCCATCATGTCACGCAGCACCTCCCCACCCACACTCAGATGCCTAGTCCGGGCGCAACGTCACGAAGCTACCATGCTCCACCATATCCCTCCTCTCTCCCTCACCGACCCCATCGCCACCACACTCCATACCCACTTCAATCGCCAAGACGACACCCTTCTCGCCTCACTCCGCGACAACGCCACCCACATCACCGACTCACACACTTACAAACAAGCATACTGCAACTTCACACCACGCCGAACACACATTTTCCTCCTCCCCCGCCTCAACTCCCACTGGCAAAACCACATCACCACATGGCCACATGTCCTACTCCGCGCCTCTTCCTCCTCTATCATCCTTTAATCTTGCAAATCCATATCCGCACTCGAAGGGGCCGCCGACCTACTCTCCGTCCCCATCCGTATCCTCGCCGCGGTCCTCTCCGAACCACTCGACACCATCCACAACAGCATGCCCACCACACACACCACCACCAAACAAGCCTCTTCCCCCACCACCATCCACTCCTCATGGATTCCTCTCTTAACCCCACACCTCACCTTCTGCCCCACCACCCTCTCCCCCGGCTTCCGAACTCCTTTCACCGACTCCACCCCTCCCTTGGTCCCCACCACACACATTAAAGCGGAATACCTTTCCCCCTCGGACCAACACTACCCTCCTTGCGACGTCACACGCATCATTTCCAAACACAAAGACACCGAATACGGTCGGACACATTACATGGTTAAATGGGCCCTGGAACACCTCACGGAATAGGATATCCAACTATAACTCGACGACGGCTTCCGCCTAATCTCCTCCACCCTCACCTCGGCATGTCTCCCCACCCCCTCCCCCACCCTCTGCTCAATTTGCCACAACCCCCTCCACACTGACCCCACTTCCACTTGCAGCACATGCCCGCACTTTGCCGTCCCTTCCCATTGCCGCCCCGCTCAAGGACCCGACACGTGGCAATGCAACCGGTGCCAACGCGGCCAGAAGCACGACATCAGCCGCCTACACGAAGTCTAGTGGGCCCCTTGCCTCCAACTCCACGACACTATAAGTGAGACCCCCTTTGACCCCACCGCCCTCACTCCCTTCAATTCCGGCTTCGTCCCAACCTCAACACCCATCTTACCTTACCCATGACCAAATCCATGGACGCTCACGGAGCGCACGACACTACCAACATACTCCCCTAACTAAGGAGAACTTGCTTGGAATTGGCAGACTTTCGTATACACATACGGCTCCAAGAACAAGGGAGGCCCCTCCCCCCTTGGAGCAGCCGCCACTCACCCCGCCTCGGACACTCCCGTCAAAATTCTGGTGACCTCCACCCTTCCCTCTCACACCATGCATCGCGCGGAACTAGCGGGTATCGATATTTGCCTCCAACTCAGCCATACCCACCTCCTTACAGACAGTTCGAACTCACTCAGCCTCATACAAGGCTACATGAACTCCCACCCACCCACACCCCACTTGACTGTCACCCCCTCACCCCAACTATATGCCCACCCGCCTTGTTGATGCTTACGAGGGCCTATCGCCCGACTCCCTCACCTTGTGCCATGCCATCCTCCCTACTGTGATTCTCCCCTTCGCGTTGAGACCCCCGGCACACAAACCCGACTTCATTCGACTTCTCGAACCTACATTCATAGGCCACACAAACGGTCGCCGCCGCTACTCCTCGATTAAAGAAATTCAGAAAGGGGAATAGAAATACTGTATGGACCCCAACTTCTCCCACACATCTCAAATGATTCGCGAAAAATATACCTCTCTCGCCAATGCCATTCTCCAGCACTGGCCAGGTACCGAAGTCGACATCCTTCCTATCGTCATGAGCCGCACAAGTACACCGCACTCATCCACCATTACAAGTCTCACCTCCCTTCTCACCCTTCGAATTGACCCTCCCGACAAACTCATCTTGAAAACACGATTCGACACGTCCCGCATGCTTGCACAACTCCACTCGCACACTGTCAAATGTGTAGTAGTACATATGTGGCCAAATACCACACACCCGTAAGTCTTTGACCAAGACCCGAGTTCGACTCGCTTATGGACAGCATGTGACTTCTTCGACAGTCTGTGATGTGACTTTTGAGCTGGCTCGACATGAATTCCAACGGACTTTTTACGTCTCACGTGATTTACGTCTGCTGATTTGGTCCTTGGTTTATCGTGGCCTTAACGAGGTTACGCGTAAGGACGCTTACCCACTTCCGCGTGTGGACGACACTCTTGACGAACTTAAGGACGCGAGCTTTAACACATACCTCGACCTCGCCTATGGCTTCTGGCAAGTTTGAGTGCGTGATCATGACATTCACGAGGCGGCTTTTCAGACCCCCGATGGTTTAATGGAATGGGTCGCCATGCGGTTCGGACTGTGTAATGCTCCGGCTACCTTTTAGAGGATGATGAACGATATTCTTCGCGACTTTTACATAAGTTCGTTACAGTCTACCTCGATGACGTTTATATTTACATCCTCACTCTGTATGAACACATGGAGCATTTACGTATGGTTCTTCAACGCTTTAAAGAGGAAGGCTTGAAGTTACGTCTTAAGAAATGCTTTTTCGGCCTTCAAGAAATGGAATATCTTTGTTATACTGTGTCAGCTTGTACAATTTCGGTTTCCACAAAGAAATTCGAGGCCGTTGCAGATTGGCCGGTGCCTACGACAAACGGCAGCATAATCTCCTTCTCATATACCGTATCAAGTCTCGCACGACCACACGACGCACCTCCACACACTGCACCAACGCATGCCCTAACTGCACGCTGCCACCACTACGTACGTCACACTCTCCGGGGGGGGGAGTAAAAACCCCCAACACCCTTTGGAGAGGTAGGATTTCCGCGGTGAACGGTCCGGCCTTGACTTGTAAGTTTCTTGAATGTCATAGTTGTGAGGGCCCAAAGACAACGACATGTTTTCATATGGTACAAGTTGTAAACAGTTTCAATTTCAATATATAATATATTACATTTTGGACAAGACATGATGTCTAGACTAAGCTAATTGGACAGCAAGATAACAACTAGACTATAGTATCACCGCCCGCCCACTATGTGAGGGGATTCGCGCTTGACTTGTTAGGAGTGAGTTATAAAACCGATGCCACTCGCCTCCATACCCATCGCTTATCAAGCTTGTACACTTATGAACCATACCATGATTTTCGTAGCTTGCCAAGCACGTAGCTATATCTCAAAGCAAGGAGAGGGGGGGGACACCTAAAAAGTCCTCGGAAAGGGATATAGGGACCAGTCGAGCCAAAAGCGGCTGCACAAGATGGCGGTTGTGAGGAGGGCACCACGCGAATCTCACCATCGTTGCTTCGCACTCCAAGATGTTCATGGCGATGTTTACTGGGGAGTCTCTAGAACAACCCATGTGTGACAACATGGACGCCGAATCAGTTTGAGCTACCGCAAATGCAATAGAAGCTCTAACGGCAGGATCTCCGTGCACATAATAGAGCCTAGTGGGGATTCACTCGCATACTAATGATAGTGTGCCAAGTGACCACATCAAAAATGGAGGCAGCTCGCATGTCGAACCCCTTGGTTAGAGGCGACACCCGCCATCAAAATCCATGTAGGGTAAAGTCCGGATCAGAGTCCGGATCCTCAATGCCACTAGGTGCACCTAATTCACGCAAAGCACAGTTATTCTCATGCTACACACTCATCCGTCAATGGTATGCGATGTTTCAGCGTGCACGCACAAATCCAAGATAAAGCATAAACTTTCCACAAAGTCGATTGAGTAGCTACCTGGCATGTCATTATCCGCACTATCAATTTCATATTCAGCGACATCCATTGACTCGGTGAAGGCCGCAGTTGTGCACCTCACGCAGTGCCGAGTGTCTTACCAAACAATTCTTTTATGGAAAAGTCGCGAGCCGCAGCATGACGAGTACAATCCTGTGACAATACATTACATGAAATTGTACATGTACCTATTACTAATTCCAATTCGTGCTTTTCCATCGGAAGGACGTACATCGTGTGTACGTTGCTACTGCAATTCAAGAAGGGTTTTGATGCGTAATGTATTACCATTTCTTCCCGGTACGTACAAGTACGCACAGTAAATCTAACCAGCTAGACGACGCGCTGGACGAGGTTCCCAATGCTAAACGAGTTTTTTAGTGATGGACGAGCCGCGTCGCTAGTCTATTGATGACGGTTGGTGAACCCTAGCACTTGACACGTAGACCAAGCGAGAACATGCGCAAGATAGCTAGGCGGTGAAAGCTATTTAAGCCTAGTGCAGTTGAGGGAGGTGACATAAGCATTTAACAAGTCCATTGTGCAATTACAATCTGCTCTTAAACTGTCATAGTCTACGACGATGACGCTAGAAGATTATTGGTATTAGCGAGTAATATCATCTGCTGATGTTGATTAATTGTGGTATTTCCTTAAAATAGCAGCTGCGTGTCTTTGGATACGTGATTAGAATAACGATAAGTAATCGTACATAGCGATAGGGTCAAATGACGAGTATATAGCGACGAAAGGAGCGAGCTCGTCATATTGTACATATTAGATACAGTACCATTACCGGAAGCGTGGGATGATGAATAATTATACCCGCACCGGTTCTCATCCCACGCTTCCGGTACTGGTACTGTATCTAATATGTACAATATGACGAGCTCGCTCCTTCATTCGTCGCTATACTCGTCGTACATTACACTTGCCGCCCCCATCGGACCTCGTCGGTGGAGGCCCTCGTCGGCCAGGCTGGTCGCCCCCGCATGCTCCTTACCCTCCCTCCCTCCTCCATGTTCGGATCGGGGAGGCTAGGGAGGGGGTGGCTATGCGTGTCTTGTAGCGATCTACGGTTCTTCCGGACCCTTGTTATGGCCGACGACCGGGCCGTTGACCGGCCTTCGCGTCTTGTTCCCGGGCCGTCCCGACTGGCTTCTCCCTCTCCTCTTCCCCCTTTCGCCCGGTCCTCCGCGTCTGGACCTCCCCGTCGCGATTCTACTGCTCGTCGGGCCCGTGCTACGGTCCGTGCGTCGTCTGCTATTTGCCCCCCTGCATCCCATGTCCGTACTTCCGCATCGGGCCGCCGCGCTACTCCTCGTCATAATGCGCGACGCCCTCTTTGGTCTGCTTTGTCTCTACCCCCCCTCGGTGGCTCTTGGACATCTGTCGTGTGCCCCACTTGCGCCGTCCGTCGCCCCCTTACGAGTCGGACGGAGAAACATGTTGTTGTGCGGCGGGCTGCTAGGGCTACTGCTGGTGGGCGGCGGGCTGCCCCTGCCGCTGCTAGTTCGAGGGAGGCTGCCGATGCTGGTCGGCGCACGGCTGCTGCTGCTGTTGCTGCAGCAACCGCCGGACGTAGAGATACTAATAGTGTTGGTGCCGCCGTTGCTGTTGTTGTTGTTGTTGTTGTTGTTGTTGTTGTTGGTGGTGGTGGTCGGTGCACAGCTTATGCTGATGTTGCTGCCGCAGCCGCCGTACGTAGAGATACTGGTAGTGTTGGTACCGCCGTTGCTGTTGCTGGTGGTGGTGGTACTAGTCGGCGCACGGCTGCTGCCGTTGTTGTTGCAACAGCCGGCGGACGTAGAGATACCGGTAGTGTTGGTGCCGCCGTTGCTGCTCGTGCTGCTCGTGCTGCTGGTGTTGCGGCTGCTGATCGGCGGTCGGCGGTCGGCTATTGCTGGTGGTATTGGCGTGTGCATGGCTGCATCTAGGGGTGTTGGTGTTACTGGTGCTGCTACGGAGGGTGCAGCTACCCATGTTGCTGCACGTGCTGGTGCTAGTTGGCGATCGGAGGTTGCTGTTTCTGCTAGAGGACAACGTGTTGCTTCTGGTGTGCGGAGGGCTGCAAGTGGGGGTGTTGCTGCTGCCGGTGCTGCTGCAACTGCTGGTGGTAGTGCCGCTGCTGCCGGTATTTTGAAATTTGAAATTGTTTACAACAATACCAGTAAAAACCGGCTGCTGTCTCTGGGCCCCCCCTTTTGCTATGCTCAACCTGTAGTTGGACTTCTAAGCGTGAGGTAGACCGTGAACCACTAATCCCAACCTCTCCAATGGCAGTAACGATACCGTCTAAAACATACCCGTATCCAGGTATTTATAATTTTCTGATCTATACGTATTTTTTTTTTGGATACAGTATGAAAAATAAAATGTCGCTAGTCTCCACGTTACGCGGCCTGCTCCAGCCGCTGCGGGGTCGCTGATCAGCAAGGCTGTCCAGCTGGAGCTGGTCGAGGCGAACCTGCCTGACCTCGGCTCCCGTGCGACTCCGGTCGTGCCGGAGCTTGGGGGGAAAGGCAGGTGAAAAACCCCCCTCGCATAGGTCGTCGTCGGTCCCGCCCCGATCCGTGCTCCACCCCGCCCGAGGTATTAGCCGCTCCTCTCGACGCAGCTCGCCACCTAGCCGAGTCTTCTCTCCTCCTTCGGGGGCTGAGAAGAGAGAATAACTAGGCTGCAGACGGTGTCCGGCTGGCTCTCCTGCCCCCGAGCCAGATTTTCTCCTGTCCCCTGTCCTTTTCCCGTCTGTTTCCAACACCTATCTGATCGCGCTGTGGCCGTCCGTACCCTCCCCCGGTGGTTTACGTTGTTAGGGGGTCGCCTTTACGAGCACTGTGCCGTTACGATAACCCTAGGCACACTGCCTGAGGCAGCCTATCGATAACCGGGTACCGACTAGGGAAGGGGTTGGAAGAACACAGGGATCGAGTCGCCGGTCCTCAAAAGATGGTGGGTACGGGAATTTTTCCAAAAACCCCCCGTACCGGGCTTTTCCGGCGGCGGGCGATCCTAAGGACCGCCGCCGCCAGACCGTGCCGCTCCTCCGGCTGTGACCAGCCTCCGTCCTGCGTAGCATCAGGCCTCGCCCCCAGGGGAGACTTAAGACTCTCGCAGGGCTGGCGACTGCTAGCGAGCGCTGTCCCTAGCGCTGCTTCCCAGCTGTCCGCCGCCAGCTCCAACACCCTCGTCCCTCCGCTGATCCGTCCGTACCCCTTTTCGCCAAAAAATATTTCGCAAACGCCGCCCCCGCCCCATCGTCGGGAGAGTATCTGCGAGTATTTAGTCGCGAAAAAGACATATCGGACAGGCCGAGCGGGAGATCCCTGTGCCGGTGTACGGATATTATGTTTTCCAAAACCCTCCGTACAGGGCTTCCCGACAGCTGCTGATCCCGCGGATCGCAGCTGCCGGTACCTCGTTCAGCCCCCTACCGTGCCAGGCCTGGCACGGCTATGGGGTTACCAGCGCCCACCGCGTGGAGGTAGAGGTAGGTGCCGACGGGCCTGCGAGCGCACCCCTCTCCGGGGCCGCCGCCGCTGCGCCGCCGGCGGGCGCCTGCTGCCGGTAGTAAGGGTGCTACATGTGGGGTCTCTGCGGCTGCTGATGTTGTTTTGCCGCTGGCTGCTGCGGCACCTACTAGTGGACATAGAGACGCTACTGGTAGGGCGTCTGGTGACGTTGCTTTTCGTGTTGGTGTAGCCACCGGTGCCAATTCTAGGCCAACTGTTGCACCTCGTGGCAGTGGTGGTGCTGCTGCTAAACGTGGAGCCATTGTTGCTAGATGGCACAATGATGTTGCTGCAGTTACTGCCGATGGTGGGCGTCATCCTGTTGTTGTTGGTGGTGATGCTGCCGCTGCTAATGAAGGTGCCGCAGGTACTGGTGCTGCACGTGTTGATGTTGGTTGGCGGGCGGTTGTTGGTATTCGTAGGCAGAGGGCTGCAACTGGTAGTCCGGCTATTGGTGCTTCTATTGATCCTGGTGGGCTTCGATCTCTTGTTGTGGGTGCTGCTGCGGGTGCTGCTACAAGGGGAGCTACTGCTGCTAGATGGCACTAGGCTGCTGCTGCTACTACAAATGTTGGCGGGCTTCGCCCTGTTGCCGTTGGTGCTGTTGTTGCTGCTTATGCTGGCAGTGTTACCGCTGGTGGAGCCACTTTTTTTACATGGCACCATGCCGTTGCTGTTGATACCGTTGTTGGTGGGCTTGGCCCTGCTGCAATTGGTGTTGTTGTTGTTGGTGGTGGTGGTACTACTGTTGCATGTGTTGATGCTGGTTGGCGGCCGGTTGCTGGTATTCGCAGGAAGAGGGCTGCAAATAGTGGTACTAGTACATGTAGCGGTGTTGCGTGGGTGGGTTATGGTGCTGGTTGGCGACCGGCTGCTGCCCCTGCTGGTGGGGCCGTCGGTGTTGTAGCAGCCGCTGGAGTTGGTTCGTGGCAACTTGTTGTTGGTGGTCCTGATGGGCAAGGAGCTGGCCGTGTTGCTGCCGGGGACACCTTGCCACCTGTTGGTGGTGGTTGGCGCTCGGCCGTTGCTACCAGCGTCCATGAGAAGAGGGTTGCGGTGAGTGGTGCTGCAGCTGAGGCTGCTACTGTTGCTGTTACTGCTACCGCTGTGGGACTTGCGGCTGCCGGGGCTGGCTCGCGCCGCAGTTTGCTACCAACAGGCCTACTGCCACAAAAGCGGCGTGACAATAAATCTCCAAGGATGCACATGCGCTCACTAATAAACAATTACACACACGCGCACACACACACACACACACACACACACACACACACACACACACACACACACCAACACACACACATAGCAAAATATATGCAGTCAGACGCATGCCAACAATATAAAAACATGTATATACCCGCACACATGCCCACATACACAGATACAACCACTCGCATGAATATCCACACACGCACACGCACACACACACACACACACATACACACACACACGCACACACACACAATAACATATGCAAAAAATATATACAAGCATAATCACGGACACATACTTAATCGCATACGCTGATGAACACCAAAATAAACGAACACACAAACACGCACACGAGCATACACCCTACAACGGACATGCGCAATCACCACAACTACACATACACACACACACGCACACACACACGCACAAACACACATACACTCACACACACACGCACACACACACACACACATACACACACACATACCGAAAGTCACACCAAACCAAATGTAAACCCACTACAGCAGATACACACACACACACACACACACACACACATGCTGGCATACACGCTAAATTTGATACACATAATAATACGCGCAATAACATATGGCCACATAATACAGCAAGTACACAAAACTATACACGCAAACACAGACGGACACACACCTAAACAGATATACACAGACACGTACACCCACACTAAAACAAATACACGCAATCACACACGCTCACAAACACATGCACCTACAATACAACATATACAATTGCACGCACATAAACGCATACATGATGATGTACATATACTAAACACACAATCACGCATGCGTTCAGATAGGGACACATACTACAATAGATACATACAATCACACACGCGAGCACGTTTTGATACACTGCAACAGAAATATACGCATACGGACACGTGCTACAAAATAAACATAAAGCAACATACGCGAACACCTGCTGGCAAAATTCAATAGATACACAAAGTAACACACGCATACGGACACTTCCCAAAACATATACGTACAATCCCACAGGAAATCATATTCTGACACGCTGCAACAGATACAGAAAACACCCGCACCGACACTACAATAGATACACAATTACACGGACACGTGCTACAACAGATACATGATGTCATGCTGACATACACACACTGAATTATGTACACATAATTACACACGCATTTACTTTCGGACACGTGCACAAAAAAGGGAATACACACTACCACACGCACCAAAACAGATGAACACGAACATCTGCACCAATACTACAACAAATGCACGCAATCACACAAAATCGTCATGCATTCGCACACGTACTAACACAGATACACATTAACACGCGCAAGTACATGTTGGCACACTACAACAGATACAAACAACACATGCACTAACACTACAACACGTACGCAATGATAGACGCATACGGATACGTCTTGAAATATACGCACACAATCAGGCACAACAACAAATACAAACAAACTCATGCATCAACACTACAACACATACACAATGACAGAAGCATACGGACACGTCCTGAAATAGACGACGCACACAATCAGGAGCTACAACATATACTCAATCACACACACGTGATCACACATGGAAAATGAAAATACTATGCTTTAGATGGACATGCCAACAACATGACTTCGGTAAAGTGCAAGACACATAATGCCGCACACACGAACAATATGAAAATATCCATATGCACACATAGATAAGCTCACAAACTTACATTTCACATGATATACATCACTAAGTACAAGGTAGGTGAGAGTGATCATACCTAAAGTTTTTGCAACATCGGTCTCACATCAAATCGCTCCACGACATGTTGATCGAGGGTGGAGTAAGAGCGAGGGCGTCCGTCTTCGGAATGGTTGGGGCGGACCAGATCCGGGTTTCCCTACCCAAAAAGAAAGAAATAGTCGAAGAATAGATAGTAAAAGCATGATAAAATCTACAAGACAAACGACAAACTGCACGATCCGCACATGAGGCGTAGTTCAGCTACGTTAGTAACCTCTGGAGATCGAGGAGGTAGCGGGTGCCCCTTACGACAGCGATGTGCCATCGCGGTTTGACCGGTATAACAACCTACAACGAAACAACAAAGTATGTATATAAAGCTCAGTCGTCATTAAACGGCTTTGCGCGCACCGCCAAATCAGACGGTGACCTGATATAACACAGCATGAACCCAGAAGTTAGGGGAAGTACCGGCCCGGGGGAGAAGGGGGTCGAGGGTTGCAAGAGCGGATGATAGCGAGGACCCAAGGGAGTAGTGGTTACGCGGCGGGATCTTTGGACCGGCGCGGTCGTCGTCCATAGTGAAAGACCGGTTTCAAAAACCTGTGCGAGTATCCCGTACAAATAGTGACTAAAAAGCGTCAATAAGCAGATGAAGAAACCTTCTCATCAAATTCACTGTTCAATCCCACCTTGACATGTCCTGTCCATTGTCCAGAGGCAAGGGCTGCCCTCGCGGAACCCGATACGCGTACGAGTCGGCGGGGGGCGACCCGGTTCCCGAGGAACCGATCAGTTTTTATTCCTCTCTCTCTCTCTCTCTCTCTCTCTCTCTCTCTCTCTCTCTCTCTCTCTCTCTCTCTCTCTCCCTCCCCCCCTCTCTCTCTCTCTCTCGCTATGTTGTAAGTAATACCGTATACGTATTAGTTGCAGATAGCTACTCTAGATATGATTAGTACATGTCTAGATTGGACATACCGATAAACTGTTTGACTCGGTACAGAGCAGTCGCTAGGCTACAGCTCTCACACTTTTGTTGTCCCGACACCACGCCTGTAGGCTGGTTGTCGCCGTAACTGTTCCGTTTGCGGGGCTGTGATTGTAACTACGTTTGCGTAAGTTATCTCCCACACTAATTGTGTTTGCATGGTTCAATAGGTTATGGGCCCCCGCCTCACGTCACTCACGCGCGACAACCTGGTTCGGCGAGCTGCGATCGACAGCTCTCCCGCATAAGGCAAGTTTCTACAGACACCTAGTACTTTCAACTTGTAGTCGGCGGTATCGCAAGTATAAACTGCGATTTAAAACCCGCCACCACCCCTCTCAAGTCAGCCACTCGACGGAGATAGCCAGCCACCCACACCGACGCACTCGTCGTGTGTGGACAGGGTGCACACAGGTCCAAGCCGGAGAACGGGGGGGCGCACTATCGGGTGAATACGCATCCACAGGTTGCACGCCAGCCGTAGCTTACCTTTTTATTTTTATATTATCTTAGCGACTCAGCCGCCAGCGCAGCGCTCCACATGTCTTGGCCTTGGCCTCGACTTGTGCCCCACATTGGGTGGAGGATACAGAAAAGGTGCTTTGAGACACCCCGGGGCTACAGGTCGAGGGGTCGGCGGGCATCATGCCGTCTCTATGAAACCGCTGTTAGGCACGAGTCCGGCTAGCGGTTTTTACCGCTGCCTGTTTTTTATTCACCTCTTTCTTTTTCGCCCTCTGTCGAAATGGCGCCGAAAACTCGCTCTGCCGACTCTCCGCCTGTTTCACCTCCTGATTCCCCTGACTCAGGCTCTTAGCAGAGCACTCTCCACCCCCCCCCCCCCGGATACTCTCGCGCTGCTCCTTGCGCAAATGGCGCGCATTAACGCTCGCCTCGACTCGCAGTCGGCCGAGGCTGCTGCTGTTGCTGCTGCGGGTGCTAATCCGCACCCCCTTGTCGCTCACCGCCGCCACGAGGCTCAGCTAGAACCCATCCGGGACAGCCACGACGTGCACACCCTCCCCCTGCTTGTGCATACCCAGCATGGATACGCCCGACCGGACGCACAAACGGCCGTCGCTGCTGCTACCTCTGCAGCTCATGTTGGCGACCTCACAGTCGCACAACGCCGTCCCGATGCGCCCCGCGAGCCCTCGCTTGCCGATGCGCACCGCGACACCTCGCGTCACGACCTCCAGGTTGATCACCTACCACCCCCCCTTCCCCCCCGCTGGATATGCCCTTCACCACCCCGGACCGCACATCCCGGAGGCGCCCTCTCACCTCGTCCCCCCCTACCGTGACCACCCGCACCCGTACGGCCCGCCGCGTACCATGGCCGGCCGCTCTCCCTTTCCCGGTGGTCCACCTCCTCCCTTCCATGGCCGGCATTCTCCCCCAGCCCAGCGTGGCGACCCCACCACCCGTGGCAGTCGTCGCCCCACCATTGACCCGGTAGTCATCGGCCGGGCGGCACACGAAGCCCCCGGCTTCGACAAGGACGCCCTCAACCGGTCCATGAAGATGTCGGTCCCCGTCATGGGCCCGACCACGGACTTTAAGCAATGGAAGAGGACCTTCCTTAATTTCCTCTCCATCAAGGCCGCATATCTCATTCCGCAGCTGGCCATCCGCGACTCCGGCGTTTGGCTCGACGAACCAGCACAGCACTACGCCTACACGCTGCTTCTCCATGCAGCCAGCGCGAATCAGCGCGCTGACCAGGCGATGAAATGCGTTTCTCCAGCCCGCCCCGACTGCGCCGCTGCCGCGTGGGACATCCTGTGTGAACGCCTCGACTGCCGGTCTTTTGCTCGCTCCTTGTCCCTCCTGGACAACATGATGGTCGGACAACGCCCTGGTCACTCACTCAGTGACTATGTCCACTACATGCGCCAGACCTTTGACGACTACAACGACACATGCCAAATGGTTGATGGCTCCGCTGCCATCCACCCCCACAACCTCGGTGTCCTCATGCTGCGCGGTATTTCCAGCAGCGGCCCACAAGGTCAGGCGAAGCAATGCGTCATCAACGCCTTTGATACATACTACCTCTTGTCGGCTGATGAAGTGATGGCCAACATTCTCCACCTCGCGCACAACATGGACGACGACCCTGCCCCGGACACACCCGCTCCGGCCACATCACCCCCTCCCATCTCCGCGTTCGTCGCTGCGGGCCGCGGCTCGCACAGCGGTCGAGGCCAACCACACCTTAATCCTCGCGGCCAGCGACCCAACAAGTGTGGCGTTTGTGGCAGCCTCAACCATCTCATGTCCGCTCGCACTGCCACGGATGACGCTATCCTTAAGTGGAATCTCGCCAAGCGTAAGATTACCGTCCAGAAGTACGGCGCCGCCGGTGGCACCACCTCTGCTCACGTTGCGCTGCAGAGCAACGTCCTTGCCGACGACGCCCCCGCCGATGACACCGACTGCCTACCCACCCGCGAGGACTGCGCTGATTACTACGATGACGACGAGGTGAGTGTCCCTTTTAGCTCTGTGGCATTCTCCTCTTCCCTCGCCCCGGGTCGTAACCTGTCACAGGTTTGGGTCGTTGATTCCGCCTACTCAATTAACCTCACCGCGTTCCGAGATGACTTCGTGAAGTTCACGCCCCCTCCGCTCCCTCTCGCGTGGGCGGTGTCGGCGTTGACGTTAAGGGCAGTGACTCAGTGCGGATTTCTGTCAGACTCGCCTCTGGCCAGCTCATTCACCGCAATGTGTATGCACTCTACACCCTTGACCTATCATCTCGCTCCGCACAGCGTATCGACAGACTTCTTAGTGTCAGCTGGATGCAAACTCACAGCGGATGTGAATTCGTGTTCTCCTCCAACTCTGACACTGGTCTGCTTTTGGTACCCACAGGCATGGGTGTGCTAGAACCGTCCGGAAACGGTCTCTACCTCCTTCCCCACCAGCCGGACCTCCCTTCCAGCCCATCCGCACCGGCGGCACTTGACCCCTCACCTCAGGTTGCCCTTATTGCCCAGTGTGATCCCGTCCTATGGCACCGTCGGTTTGGCCACCTAAACATGCAAAGCCTTCAAGCCCAACATACTCACGGTGTCCCGACTAGGCATGTGTTAGCTAGCACTGTAAACAAAGTTTCTTGCGACTCTTGCTTACTTCACAAAGCCAAAGCTGCACGACGCAACACAACCGCTTGCGCGAAGCCATCCCACCCCCTCCTTCACTTGTCCGCTAATTTTTGGGGCCCGGTCAATGTCCCCTCCCCACATGGCCTCCGCTACTGCTTGCTCGTCATCGACCACCACACCAACTACATGTGGGTGCGGTTCCTTAAGTCTAAAGACGACGCATGTTCGGAATTGGAAACCATCCTCTTGGACATCAAACACTTGCATGCCCGCCATCACTCCCAGACGGGCGCGTTCGCACCGGTCCTCAAGTTTGACTCCGACTCCGTGTTTGAAGCTGCTGTCACTCGCCGGATGTGCGCACACCTCGGCGTCGGGGTACAGTTCTCTGCCCCATACGCCCACCACATGCTCGGCAAAGCCGAACGTCCTTGGCGCACTAACCGGGACAATGCATCGGCGATGCTCCACAACATGGCCGTTCCCAACCCCATGTGGTCGTGCGTTGTCAGCAATGTTGTGTACCTTCGGAACCGCACGTACAGTCGCTCGGTCGGACCTAATGGGGGCGTCCCCCTCACACTCCTTACGTCGTCGGTGCCCGACGCCTCCAAGTTCCGCGTCTTCGGCTGCACCGTTTTCGCCAAGGTCCCCGACAAACAACGTCGGAAACTCAGTGAAAAAGCATTTCGCGGCGTCATGGTGGGCTATCCCCCTAACGCACCAGGGTATCGTGTCTACAATCCGGAAACGCGTCGCATCACCACTTCCGTTCATGTTGTCTTTCAGGAACACCCCATGCTTCGACACACAACCCTCCGTCGACTCGGTCATCACCGACTCTTCGGAAGACGTACCCGCAGACTCACCCCTATCCCACCCAATTGACCTCACATTACCCACACCCCTACCCCCCCCGGCAGCCCCTCGCCATACTCGGCTCCGCTCACACCCCATTCGATACGGCGATATGGTTGCCCACTTCTCCGACTACCCCCCGACCCTCGTGACGGCGTGTTGTGATCCTGAGCAAGGCAAAGCTCAAGAGGACATATTTGAGCACCCTCACGCCCCTGACCTTATCACGGGTCCCCCACACACACATGCCGGCACGTCCCCTACTGCCGTCGCCCTCCTCTCCGCCCGGGAGTCTGTGGAACCAAAATCCTACCGGGCTGCGCTAGACAGCGCCCAAGCCCCCCATTGGCAAGCACCTATGCAACAGGTTTATTCCTCCCTCATCAGCAACGGCACGTGGGACCTTGTGGACCTCCCCCCGGGCCGCATGGTCGTTAACATCATGTGGATCTTCAAAGTCAAGTCGGATACAACCGGCGACGTCTCCCGCTTCAAAGCGCGGTTCGTCGCCAAGGGGTGCAGTCAACGCGCTGGACTGGACTACACGGAGACCTTCTCCCCGGTCATCCGCATGGCCAGCCTGCGTCTCTTCCTCACCATCGCAGCCACCCGCGACCTTGAAGTCTGCCAGCTTGACATCGACACAGCGTTTCTCTACGCTCCCATCCGGGAGGATGTGTACATCCGCCAGCCCCTCGGCTTCACCGATGGCACGTCCAAGGTTTGTCACCTCAAGCGCTGCCTCTACGGCCTTAAGCAGTCCCCCCGCGAGTTCAACATGCTACTTCGTGCATGGCTCGTCGACCATGGATGGCAACAATGCGTCTCCGACCCGTGCATATACATCTACCGCACCGGCCACGTTTTCGCCATGATCGCCTTGTACGTCGATGACATTCCCGCGGCCTGCAATGATGCCACTTGGCTCGCATCGTTCAAAGCCCAACTCGGAGCACGGTTCAAGATCAAGGACCTCGGCGACCTCTCCCAACTCCTCGGCATGCACATTACCCGCGATCGCTCCACGCGCACAATGTCGCTGGACCAGTCCAAGTACATGCGCGACATACTCGCCAAGTACGGCATGTCCGACTCTAAGCCGTCGTCACTTCCAATGGACCCGGGCTTCCTCGCCGGCCTCGCACACATGACTTCGCCCTCTCTCACCGGGGTGGCCAAGGACGTGTACCCCAGCCTCTTGGGCAGCCTCCAGTACGCAGCCGTGTGTACCCGCCCCGATGTCTCCACGGCATTGAGCATCCTCGGCTCTGCCCAAGCCTCACCCACCGAGGCACACTTGCAGGCTCTAAAAAAGGTCCTCCGCTACCTCCATGGCACCATCGACATGCGCATGACGTTGGGGGGGGGGGGCTGGACCACAGCCTCCAACTCACATGCTTTGCCGACGCTGATTGGGCCAACGACAGCAACACCCGCAAGTCTCGCTCCGGCTATCTCTTCACCCTCGGACGCGGGCCAGTCAGTTACAAGTCCAAACAACAGACTTGTGTGGCCCAATCCACGTGTGAAGCCGAGTACTACTCTGCGGCTGACGCCACCAAGGAGGGACTCCACCTCCGACAACTCTTGGGGGAAATCTTCAACTCCCCCATCACCGAAACCACCACCATCTAGGAGGACAACCAAAGCGCCATTGCATACTCCCATAATGCCTTGGTCGGCGAGAAGACTAAGCACATCGGTCTGAAGTGGCACTTCCTCAAAGACCACGTGGAGCAGGGAACCATCAAGTTGAGGTACCTCCCCATTGACCAGATGGTGGCTGACATGCTCACCAAACCCCTCCCAAGACCTTCACTGGCAAGACACCGAAGTGCGATCCTTGGAGGACAAGACCCAATGCAACGCTTCATCCCGTAGCTACCTTCAGGGGGAGTGTTGTAAGTAATACCGTATACGTATTAGTTGCAGATAGCTACTGTAAGCTACTCTAGATATGATTAGTACATGTCTAGATTGGACATACCGATAAACTGTTTGACTCGGTACAGAGCTGTCACTAGGCTACAGCTCTCACACTTCTGTTGTCCCGACACCACGCATGTAGGCTGGTTGTCGCCGTAAGTGTTCCGTTTGCGGGACTGTGACTGTGACTACGTTTGCGTAAGTTATCTCCCACACTAACTGTGTTTGCATGGTTCAATACTCTCTCCCCCCCCCCCCCCCCCCCCCCCCCCCCTCTCTCTCTCTCTCTCTCTCTCTCTCCCCCCCCCCCCCTTCCTCATGTGCCCCACGGGCTTTGCCGCAAGCTTGTTTATTACTTTGTCCGTTTCTATCCCCATATCCGTTTTAAGCCGATATTCCAATTTTAAAAGGTACACGGCTCGTAGGAACACGGCTCGGCCGGTACATGGCTCGCAGGGCGAAAACATCACGAGCTGTGTTCGGCGCGCTTTCTGGCATTCCAATGAGCCGGTACACGGCTCGGACCGCAGTACATACGGGTTTTGTATCGGGCTTGCACGGGCTTTTCTGCGCAGCCATCGCGCCCGCACACACTATCTCACCAACACCTACCCGCACCCGCGCCCGTTCCACGATGCTGAATCCGAGGCGCATCACTCTTGTAGGGACCGTGGCCTTGCTTCTCGGCTCGGCGGCACTCGTGAATGCCGTTCTGCCGGGAGCGCAACCTCAACGTACTAGTACATGTAAGCACACACGGTCACACACACACGCACGAAGTCACACACATACACACATACATACGCACACACGCACAACCACGCATACATACGCACACTGGCATACACGAGGTCACACACACACGCTCAAACAAGCTCACACCACACACGCGCACGCACTCTCACATATACATACTACAACCATACGGTCAGACACACACATACACACATACACACACACACACACACACACATACACACACACACACACACATACGCACATATATATCTAAGTGGATACATGCATCTTCCTGGCATACAACGTGTAACCCGACGGACCGGATATAGACTGCCGCCTAGCTGTGCCTAACAACTTGCATGTAACCATTCTTTCTCCTCGAACTGTGCACCCGATACCGTGCTTGCCCGTGCACGAGCTCGTCTACGTAGTATCCGGTCATCAGCCAACCGTTCTCGCGAGAGCTCTATAGCGCTCGCGCGCGCGCGCGCGCGCGCGTGTGTGTGTGTGTGTGTGTGTGTGTGTGTGTGTGTGTGTGTGTGTGTGTGTGTGTGTGTGTGTGTGTGTGTGTGCGCGTGTGTGTGTGTGTGTGCGTGTGTGTGAGTGTGTATGTGTGTGTGTGTGTATGTTTGTGTGTGTGTGTGCCCCTCTCTATCTCTTTTTCTCTCTCACTTGCTTTCTCAGTGTGTGTGTGTGTGTGTGTGTGTGTGCGCGCGCGTGAGCGTGTGTGCGTATTTGTGTGCGTGTGTGCGCGCGCGCGTGTGTAAGTGTGTACATATATGTGTGTGAGCGTGCGCACGTCAACAACAGCAACAACAACATTTGTTGAAGTAGAAGCATAAAATAGTAAAGTAAAGCGATAGCTACACAAGTCGAAGTAGTAGTAGCAACGATACAAACCGCTT